>JAJJMA010301451.1:52769-75608 GCA_023529015.1 Papaver nudicaule | reverse complement strand
CTGCCGTTACTACTAACTACCTCCCAATCCAAGCATTGGATCATAGCAGCCAAACTGCCGTTACTACTAACTACCTCCCAATCCAAGCATTGGATCATAGCAGCCAAACTGCAGGTGCTCGAGTAGAGATAACCAAATCCCAGGACACCCTCTCCACCCAAACCAAATGGCAGGAAATCAAAATATTCCTTATCTACTCTACTTGTTTGGCACTGATCACATTTGCCATCAACACCTACAGGTATCATAAACCTCTCTGGCAGAAATTCTAATGTGTCGTTCTAATACTTAGGGTTCCTGCTGATGGACCATACATTCACAAACAACCTAGTTTTAGCTGGGATATCATAGCCTGGAATCAGGCAACTTTGGGTGGATTCTCTAGCAAGCAGGAGGGTGAAGACGAAGCGCTTCTTTAAATATTGCCTGACGGGTCAGAAAGATTTGGTAGCTCATATTCTTCCACCAACCTGACATTCCTACCCACAACTGAATCGATCTCTTCCCTAGCTTTCTGAAGCATATTTGAATGATAATTGAGCTCTCCTAGTGGCCATTCAGTAGAACCAGCTGATGTGTCTGTCCAGCTGTCATAACATCCTAATTAACCACAAGATTAAGGGAGACGATCTGAATTTAAACTCTGAACAAGTGAACCTCTACCTTGTACTAAAAGTCTAAAATAGCTATCAAACCTAAGTTAACCATGACCAAATCCATAGCAGCGCACTCCTTTATGTGAATACAGAGGTTAGTACTAAACAAATAAACTACAGTCTTACAAGCATGTCTGGGAAGGTAGAAGGACAGGAAACTTACCAAGAGGGAAGCCTTAACATTATCTTTGGTTAGTTTGACCTCTAAGGTCATATCTTCTGATATATCAAGTAAGATATCCAAAACTTCTTTCACTTTTTTATTACCATCAATATTCGTCTTCCCTTTTTTCTTGTTTCTTACTTCTTCAGGCTCCTTGATAATTCTTGCAAGTAAATATCATATCTGCCTCTAATATCAGTGGATTTTTTAAGAAAACCTTGTAAATCTAGGTTGCGTAGAAACCCAAAAGAATCTGAGACATTGAACTGACCAAAATTCTCAGTAACTTCCCTAACCAGGGAACGAACTTTGTCTCCCCTCTCTTTACTTGCAGAATACTTGATACTAAGCATCATTTGAGTAATTATGTTATTCGAAAGCTTCATAAGTTCTTCTGAAACATTTACTCTTTCCCCAATGTCCTAAGAGCCTGGCCACTGGGGAGCTCAGACATCAAACTTTTTCATAAAACTCCAGACAGTTAGAAAATGAGTGAAAGCAAAGCCAGCAGAGTTGTCAGTGAGGTAATCGATGGCGATAGCTACAGGACGTCAACCAAAGGTTAATTCATTGGTCATGAGAAACTCTTTTGCTATTTCGGAAGAGGAAACGATGGTGTGTGGAACAGAACCAAGAGGAAGATCAAAGGAAAGACCATATCGCATTGTGAATCTGTTAAAAGATCGGTAAGGGATGATATATATGAGGAGCAAATGTCCAATGATTGGTAAGCCTATCGGACAAGGTGGGAGTCTACATCCTACTTTAGTTTTCAAAGAAAAGACAGTCCCAAGCAGAACTAACAGAGTAAAAACAAAGATAATTGCATAAAAGAATAAGTTAAGCATCATCATTCCAATTAGCGCACACCACAATGTCCCTGGGACTTGGATTGTCTGTCTATCTCTCTCTCTCTTTCTCGCTATCTCTCCTTATGGATGAACTACTCACACCAAGAACGCCAAAATGAACTCGAAAGTGAAAACATAAAACTGAACTATCAAGAGAACTTTCAAACAAATAGAATACCTTCACATGATAATATATTTTTCAGTTTTCAGTGCTGTCACTGTGTCTATATCGGAAAATCACTGCTGCACTCGAAACTACCACCGCCATTGTAGATTAAACTTAATATAATACATAAAGGAAGCATAAAGAATAAAGCTAAATTTATTGTAAATCCCGTTAAGCACAATACTCCTTTTCATTTTCAACAAAGTAAAAGCAAGAAAACAACATGAAACAATCTAATGTGAACACTGGTTCAAATTGGCAACAATCAACCATCAAAATTTTTGATAACAAGTGTTCCTAATGTCTCATATGTATTCCTAACAAATGACTTACTCAGTTTGCAAAACTTCAACAACAAAACAGAAACAGAAAAGTTCTTACCAATCTCAATTCGCCAAATGACGCCCTGCATCTCTCATTCAACTACTCTGACTATCCGCCATCTGCGAGAAAACCTTAGTAGCCATCATATTATCCTCGAAATACCGATGATAAGGATGATCTTTCGGAACCAATTTCTGATACTTTTCAAATGATTTTGCAGCTTCCTCCGTTTTCCTCAACAATGTGTAAATAATACCTTGACATAAATAAGGTCTAAAATCTCTAGGCTCCTCTTTAACAAGCTCTTGATAAACATTCAACGCTTCGTTATAATTCCCTTCGATCACTCTAACTTGAGCAATCAACAATCTAAAATCTCTTACATCTTCTTTCTTCTCCTTCTTGCATCTTTCCATTGCATTCTCAATTCTCTTCAGCACATTCTGCAACTCTCCAGTTTCCGATTGCGACGCTGCCATTACTAACCCATGGTAAGCTTCAACAGACAGTGGGTCTTTAGATAAGATTTCTTCAAACCCTAGTGTCGCGGCTTCTGCTTCACCAATTGAACTCTGCAAATGAGACTTCAATAACGGCCACTGAGGGTCAGAGGGATCAATTTCTATCAGCTTATTGAGTATCGTCACGGCTTCATCCATTTTCTTATCCTTAATCTTGTTTTCCATTAGTAATTTCAAGCTTTCGACATCATTAGGAAGTGAATCAATGGGCTTTTTTTCTTCTTCTGCTTCCTGAGCAGTCTTGATTTCTTCTTCGGTTTCTTCGATGGATTCGAAGGTTTCTGGAGGAATGGTAGCTGCAATCGAGGGTTTGGTGAATTGATTCAAGAAGAGTGAAGTTGTAAAGATGGTGATACATGTGGTTTTGATGAGTGATGAGAAAGGGTTTTTCAGGGTTTTATCAGATTGGGGTTTTTTGTTATCAAATTGGGGATTTTTGTATGAAGCTCTGAGGAGGATTGTGTTTGATTTTGAAGAGGTTTTGAGTGAAATTGAAGAAATGGGTTTTGAGAATTGAAGGAGGTAATTGTGATTGTTTGATGAGAGATTCAGAGGGTGATGATTGAATTTTGTTAGGGTTTCCATTTTCTTTCTTTTGGGAAGAGAAAGGGAAAGGAAAAGCTAAAACCCTGATGAGAAGATAAAAGGATTGATTTTCTGGGAGAATTTTTGGAGTTGGGTGTTAAAGACTTCTGAATGAATGAATATCCCTTTATTTCAGCCAAAGTCAAATCTTTGGTCAAATTTTTAAAAATATATCGGAGGGGTACTATGCCAAAATCAACATGATTCCGGCTGATATTAGCCTAGAGTTGCAAAATGTGCCGGCACAGCAGCAAAGGGCACACGAAGGGTGTTTTTGTGTGTTATGTGTCGTCCTGTGTTGTGCCTGCAATTTGAACCTATGTGCCGTGTTGTATTTTTTTAGTCAAAAACAAAGCATGACATGGTACACGAGCACAACACATGAATAAGCGTGTCATGTCGTGCTGTATTGTGCTAGCACCCTTAATTTACGTCTTTTTAAAAATTATTTTTTTAATATTTATATACCTTATAATCTAATAAATTTTAAAGTTAATCAAAATAAATTTTGATAAAACTAATCAAATTTTGTATTTAATATTGCATATTATACAACTTTATTAACAACAAAAATATAACTTAAATTTTAAGCGATAACGATTATATCTTTATTGGTTTTTCTATCAAATGAACGTCAAATAGGCACATTTACACCATCAGTTACATTTTTTAAAATTTAGATATCACTTAATAAAATTGGATATTATTAATTGTTATACGAAATTAATCAGAATAACAAAAATATAATGGTAATAACTAGCTAGAATTTTTTTGTGTGAAATGCACACGTAATATACTGCATTATGTCGTGCTTTACACGTGCCGTGCTATGCTGTTTCGTGTCGCGTGTTGTGCTGTGCTTTATCGTGTTTTGTGTTGTGCAGCGCGATGTGTTGTGTCGTGTTGCCGATTAGTCAAGCACGGCACAGCACACGAAGCTAACGTGTTGTGCATGTGTCGCGTGTCGTGCTGTGTTGTGCCAAATTTTAGCATGACGTGTTGTGCCATTAACGTGCTGGCATGGCACAATTTACACCTTTATAGCTCTCGTAGCTTGACGAGAACTATCAACCACATTTTATTCGGTTTGCAACATTAAATCTACATGTCAGTACACCAGATCCTGCCATGTGCAACACTTCGCTTTTTTCATGTGCAACGGATATATCCGTTGAACAAATTGATATATCTGTTGCACATAAGTGTATTACCGACCAAAATAAAAAGATGAGGACAAACGGGGGTACTTTAATTATTTCCGTGAGGGCTTAAATGACATTTACATTACCCTTTAGTTATTAACTTAGCCTCTCTTTTTTTCCTCTAATTTCTCCCCGACACTTTCTCTTCTTTCTCTTCTTTCTCTTCCGCTGTTCTCTATCTTCCTCTCAAACAAATCTCTGTAAATTTTTCCTAACACTAATTTAGCTTATACTTTAGTACTTTAAGTCTTTAGATTTGATTTCGGGGAATTTACAAAAGCTAGGGTTAGGGTAAGTATTTTGAACGGGATGGAAATTAGGTCAAAATTGATTTTTTTGAATCTGTTTTCGAATTTATGTTTATATCTTTAAATCCCTTTCATAAAAACCATCATCTTCTTCAAAGATTCTCGTTTTGAAGCTTCATCGGGTAATGTAATGGTTTAATCCAAATCAGTTTTCTGTTTTTCTATTTGATTCGTTTATATTAAGACTTTGAGGTTGAGTTTGATTTCTCAAACATCCACATGTAATTTCTCCATCACTAGATACCTCTTCTAAACCCTATATCCATATATCGATTTTTGTTTTTACAAAATTTATTTTCATTTTTTCTATTCAATTTGTTTGATTTTAGGGTTTTAATGTTTGTTATTTTTTTTGATGATTTTTCAGGTACAGTTGGATTTCTCCAAGATCTACAGCCATGGACTCTCTACCACTTCTGTTTGGTTTCATTCAGATTTCATATAGGATTTTTTTTTTAAAATGAATGTTTATGTAAATGGGTTTTGTGAATAGTCTTGATTTGGGTTATGTGAATGATTTGGTATTGATTTAGGGTTTGTTTATTGACTGGAATCTTTTTACTGTGATGGTTCTGTTTAATTTGTTTCCATATCAACATGTGTGATTGCAATTTATTTTGGATCATCTTTAATACTTAGGTTGTCATCTTTGGTTGCAGAAACCTTGAGGAGATCCCATGGGAAGAGAATGGAGCTGAATACATTGTTGAATCAACTGGAGTGTTCACTGACAAGGGCAAAGCTGCTGGTCACTTGAAGGTTTCATATTGAATTTTTATCCCTACGTTCTTTTTTAGAAAACTACTCTCTCTGTCCCATATCCGTTTCCTTCCATCCAACCAATGGCACCCACCGCTACCTAGCTTCACCCTTTCTTGTTTTAAAGTGTACTGGAATTCATGTGCTAGATATGCTCAACATCTCATAGGTTGCACAGAGTTGTCGGTAGTGGCATCTGCGTCAAGAGAAAATGTCAATTGGATGCTATTATGTTTGGTCAATTATATGATGTAACCTGAGATAGGCAAATATCTGTGCTTCTCATTTGAGTGTCAATATGGAGTGGACTGAACAGCAAGAGATATTTAGAGAACTGAGCTCTGATTGCTGTAAATACAAGTTAATAGCAAGTGAATGAGGCTTATGGCCTACAGGAACTTTTTTTGTATTGAGATACCTTGGAAATTAGTACCTTGTATTGAGCTTTTGTAAATTTGATGGTCTATGTCCGTGCATTTCATGATAATCGATACTTACCTTGTATCTGTTCTCTTCAGGCTTCTTGCGGTTCTGGTTTAGAGGTTTCCGTATCCACAGCAGCTCGAGGTACACTCGCATCTTATTCTCTTTTGATAAGATTCCACAGTTTGGATCTTGTACCCATAGTGCCATTGAAATAATTGCTGGAGGAAAAAGGGTATTTTATTCGCACACAGTAATTACATTTTGAGTGCAATAATTTCTCCATATGGGTTGTGGGTGTGTTTTCTAGGTAGCCGACTTTGTTCAAATTGGGGACTGGACTTATACCAGGGAGCTAATATTATGCATGGAGAAATCAGTCATGGGCAAGCTTGGATTGACTTTAACCATCCCTACTCTTTATGTTTTCCTTGCACGTTTTGTTAAGGCTGCTGAGTCCGATAAGAAGGTATAAATAATCTCTTTATGTTTTTAACTTGTTATATGATGCAGAAATATTAGTCTACTTTCGTTACTGACTTTACTGTTCTTCGCTTTTAGATGGAGAACATCGTTTATTTCTTGGCAGGGTTGGGTCTCATGCAGTATGCAATGATAATGTTAATTTTTTTTTTTTGGCTGCCTCTGCAGCTTATGCACCAAGGTGCACCCTGAGCAAGACACCACTGTGAATCTCAGCTAATGTAAGTTTCCTCCCTGTTGTTACATTTTTCTTACAACAAACATAACCTCATTCTGGATTCATGACCAGACACTGAAGTATTTGCCAGTAACCAGGGAATGCGCCAAACAATTGGTCAGTTTCACTCAGTTGTTGCAGAACAAAATCTTCACTCCTTCCAGGAATTATGCAAGTCCTGAACTTAGTGTGGTTGCATCACTTTTGGACTGTTTTAAAGAAACACGATCTTCAGACTGTTTAAAGGAAGTATGCAAGTCCTGAACTTAGTGCGGTTGCATTACTTTCCCCAGCCAAAAGCAACCGGCGTCATGTCTACAAGGTAACCAGGACTTATACTATATCATATACCGTCTCTTTGAAACCTATCTTAATCTGTCTGTAAAATGCATTTTTCTTTCATCAGGCTTTTCTTGTCATAGAATATTTGATGACATCTTAGCACTACATGAAATTGCCTTTTTAGCAACGGCTCAGGGTCGTTGCCAAAAATTAAAGCAACGGCGAGTGGCCGTTGGCGGGACGCCGTTATTGTTGCCGTTACAATAATTACAGCAACGGATCTGCCATTGCTGTAATTATGATTACAGCAACACATGCATCTGTTGCAGTAAATATTGTCACAGATGAGACATACCATCATGCCGTGCCGCGTGGCAACCTACTGTAACGGTCTACCCGTTACGGTGGGCAGTAACTGATCAAACAACTCTTAACAGCAACGTTTACACCCGACGGTGTTTTGTGCAGTAACGGTTTATCCGTTTGCCAGCTGGCAGTTTTCGTAACTGTTTTGAAACATCCAGCACCGTTTGCGTCTGCGTAACTGATACCCTAACTGTTAAAGTAACGGAATGTACTGGTGGAATCTATTTTCTAACGGTTCAGCACTTGCCACCTGTCCTTCTGCCGTAACGGATCCAACAACTTTTTCTCCCGTTAAACCACGGCGTGTAACGGATAAATTTTAACGGCTTAGTCAACGTTTTTATTCGTGGAAAACGCTTCTGTACAGTTTTAGGATTTGCCACGTGTTTTTACAACTAACGGATTTGTGTAACGTCTGTTATCGTTGGAAGAAACTGTATTATTTTTAAAAAAAAATAACGTTGTCAAGCGTTAATCCCTGCGTTACAATTGCACCTGGAATACAATTCATTCCGGAATCTGGAATACAGTTCATTTGTGAACCTGCACTACAGTTCTTTCCTGAACCTGCAATACAATACAATTCATTTCTAAACCTGCAATACTGAATCGAAATCCTGTAATTTTCAATTCATTCCCACTGAAATACATCCATTCTCATTCAACTAACACACGCATTTCATTGAAACTCTGAAAATCATACAACCATTTATACATCCATTCACTACACTCATTCACAATCCTAAATTTATAAAACTCCACAAGGCAAAATAGATACATACATTTTTGCCTGTGTTATTACTACCCCTAGATTAGAAGGTTGTGTGTTTTGGCAGTTTGCAGTTTATGTGATGTTCTGTAATGATACCTTGGATCAGAAGAAGCTTATATACAAGACGCCGAAGTAGTCCGTCGACCTCAGATGTGAGAGTTCTGCGAAACAATGAAACAAAGCTTTGAGTTATCTATATATAGTTGACAGAACAACCACTTTAATAAGATAATATGACCCACTAATAGAGTTGTCTATAATGATATGAATACTCCCTCCGGTTCTAAAAGATAGGCACGTTTGACTTTTTTTTCAAAAATTAACAAACTTAATAAAACCAATATTAAATTCCTTGACTATTTGAAGGAAAAAAAAGTCAAATGCGTCTATCTTCTAGAAAAGGAGGGGCATGTTACATTAGGTTCATACAAACAGCTTCATGTCAGTTTAGGTTGTGTGGTAGGGTTGCCGAAGCCCTGGCATACACCTACGACATAATTCTCATCTTATATGGAAGAGAGAACAAGGTACAACTTGCTCAAATTTCACCACAAAACGTAACTGATAATGAGTTGTATGGCAATAGAAAGAACTACTGCAAAGCTTGTGATTTCATCAAAATTCATGTGATTCATGTTACTAACTAGTAGAATAGTAACTTATGCTAACTGCATATACATGGCAAATAAAAAAGAAAGATTCACTGCAAGCATCTTCACATATAAGTGATTCTGCAGTCATTATAGGATAAGCAATTCTACTGTCAATATAGCTAAATGAGCCAGTACACTTCCCGCTCATATGTGTAGGTTGATTGCGTCTAAACAAGAAGCAATCTGCTGACATACAAGATTGAGTACACCAGCCTCTCATTGGCTAAAGCTCCATCAATCACATGAAAGTTCACTACTCGCCGAATACCCATACAATTCTCTTATTATTATGTAACATGCCATACTACTCATACATCTAGCAAATATAGCATGAACAAAGTTTGACCTTAACTATCTCCTACAACAGGGAGACCTAAGTGCAACATACATCTAATTCGACCAAATACTCATACATTTTGATTTTCTGAGCAGGTATAATAATAGTTCACTCACCAATGGGAAACAAAGATAATGGTAGCCGAATGTGCCCATCGATTCTGATAATCACGAAAAGCATTACACTGATGTCGCTGAATGTGCACATGTAAAAACATAACAGGACAATGATACATTATAACAATTGCAATGCTTGCTGATTTTATAATGTATCATTGCCAAGTTGTGCTTTTGCATAAATACGATGCCAAAAAAAGCAAACCAGGTTATCATCCCCCATTGGAACATACAAAGCCCAGAATTGCAACAGTGAATCCTCGCAAAACCCAGAAAATGTGCCTATTAATCCAAAGCATGTAGCACATAATATTATAAAGAGCTCATATGATATGCATGTAGACAAACCTGAAGTTGAAAAAGGTGTCCTGCAGCAGCACCGTGCTCAAAGAAACCTCCTCACAAGACAAAGAAATTGTAGTAAGTAAAATCAACCAAGAGAAACTAAAAAAAATAGCGTATTCGTAGATTAGACAGGTAGGAGTATTGGCTGGAAAGTTTGTTGCATTGAACTCCTTCATTTGCAGCAATCTTTCCAAAAAATACCCCTCCTCTCCAAAAACTACATGGTGTTTTGGAAAAACAATAATGCATGGCAATTGAATACCTGAAAGCAAATTTGAAGAGATTACATCTGAAGGGAAGCTAACTTAAGATCTGCATGGGCAACTTTTCTAACATCTGACTTGCCATGCCATCATCCAATCAACAACAAAAGCACAGATGTATCAATGTCCTGCAATGCTATCCAAATGGGAAGTACACTATCCTTGAAAGATGATGGAAGTAAGTAAGAATCAATACAGTCATGTCTTTCTCCTTCTGCACTGGTGTTGGTACGGCCACAGTGAATCCTAGCAAAACAAAGATAATGGTAGCCGAATGTGCCCATCGATTCTGATAATCACGAAAAGCTTTACACTGATGTCGCTGAATGTGCACATGTAAAAACATAACAGGAATGATACATTATAACAATTGCAATGCTTGCTGATTTATAATGTATCATTGCCAAGTTGTGCTTTTGCATAAATACGATGCCAAAAAAAGCAAACCGGGTTATCATCCCCCATTGGAACATACAAAACCCAGAATTGCAACAGTGAATCCTCGCAAAACCCAGAAAATGTGCTTATTAATCCAAAGCATGTAGCACATAATATTATAAAGAGCTCATATGATATGCATGTAGACAAACCTGAAGTTGAAAAACGTGTCCTGCAGGAGCACCGTGCTCAAAGAAACCTCCTCACAAGAAAAAGAAATTGTAGTAAGTAAAATCAACCAAGAGAAACTAAAAAAAATAGCGTATTCGTAGATTAGAGAGGTAGGAGTATTGGCTGGAATGTTTGTTGCATTGAACTCCTTCATTTGCAGCAATCTTTCCAAAAAATACCTCTCCACTCCAAAAACTACATGGTGTTTTGGAAAAACAATAATACATCCCATCAAGTACTCAATGGCAGTGAGATGGTCCAATTACACCAAGATAAACTAATGATAATACCACAAACTAATGTATTCGTGCTTACATCTCAACATTTACCCATAAAAAAGGTTGAACAGATCTCAACTTATGCTAATTTTAAAACCCTAACTTTGGTTTAACCTATGGAAAGAGATAACAACCAAAATAAATCTAATCTAAACTAGAAATCTACTTAGATTACCAGAGATATGAGCGAGAAAAGTTAGATCTGAAATGGTTTTGATTTTTGTAGAAGAGGGAAAACATATTTGATAGGGAAACCAAAATTTCAGGAAGAGAGAGATGATTTTTGAGATCTAACTTTGAGCTCCAACTTTCGGATAAGAGAGGAGAGTTCAATAATAGATGAGAGATTTGCTTTTCACTTCGATTAATGAGCCAAAAACACAGAAAAAATATCTGGTCAACTATGTCAAGTCAATTTAAATTTGTGGTCAACGTCATAAGTGGGTGGGTTTTAAGCCATGGGACAACAATCTTAAAATCATGACATTTTTTAATAGTTGAACTGGAACATAATTACCATGAATCTAAGCCTGCAGGATCACTGATCCTATCCATTTATGAAAAATTCAAGGAAGAATCCTTGGAAGAACCCACTTTGGGCAAGTTTGAGTTACAATCTTCCTCTGAACTCCAAAGCACTCACTAAAATAGTAATATTTCTGAGACGGTTTTGTTGTTTCCGTTGGAAATTGTAATATAGGTGAGACGGTTTTTCTGTTTCCGTTGAAAATACTAATGTAGACGAGACGGTTTTGTTGTTTCCGTCGAAAATAGTGATATTTTTCTGAGACGGTTTTGTTTTTTCCGTAGAAAAATAGTGTTGTATTTGACAATCTTCCTCTGAACTCCAAACCACTCCCTAATTTGCCATACTCCGAGCCAGGCTCTTCCAGAGTAGCACTGATCCTATCCAAAAATGGCAAATTCAAGGTGGAATCCTTGTAGAACCATAAAGGAACCCATTTTGGGCAAGTGGGAGTTACAATTTTCCTCTGAACTCCATTTCAAATCCCTAATGGCAGTGGAAAATAGTAAGTTATGAGACGGTTTTGTTGTTTCCGTTGAAAAAAGTGATGTATGAGACGGTTTTGTTGTTTCCGTAGAATAGTGATGTATCTGGTTAGAATAAACAACTTTATTGGTCCAACACGTGGACAATAAAATTGGGAATAGTCGCTAGATATTTTAATTTTTCCATCAATCTCTCCCAACTTTCTAATTTTTCCAATTGGAGGCTAGGGTTCCTTGGAGACGCATCTGGGAGCTAGGGTTCCTTCATTTCGAGGTGAATCTAGGGGTTTCTTCAGTAATTTCTAGTTTCTGATTTAGGGATTTGTTTGATATTGTTGTTTGGAGATTTGTTTGATATTTGTCTGATTTATGTTAACTAAGAACTGTTTTGTTCAAATTGAAATTTGGTTGATCCTCAACTTTGTGTAGAGATAAATATAGGTACGTCAAATATGGGTTCGTTAAGACTTAAATTTATGGATGATTTTATGATTTAGGTTTGAATTAATTTGTCTACTAAGATTGTTTCTATGAATTTGTTGTAGGATGGTGTTGTCGCGCGTAAAAAAAATGCGAAAGAAACGGAAGTTGAAGTTCCTTAAAGACCTCAAAGATGGAGAGAAGATCCAAGTGGAGACGCTGATGGGAAGACCTTGCAAAAAGGGCGCAGAACAACTGGCTAAGTATGTTCGATATCTAGCTGTAGATGGCAATGTATTGCCATTATCAGTGTTTCACTGGTCGCGTATGCCTGGACTTAAAACTGGGCAAGAAATACGAAAAATCAAGGTAATTGTGTGCCATTATTACTTAAACAGTTGTTGTACAGTGAATTTTCTTTATCTCAAAAATTGTAATCTGCTTTTTTATGTCAGCAAAAATTCAGCTTTTCGGAGGACGTTGATGTTGATAAACTACTTATTAAGAAACTTAATGAAACATGGAGGGATCACAAGTCCAAGATGAAAAAGAAAGGATTCGACAAGGAAAAATCTCTGGAAGAAAATCTTGCAAACCGACCTAAGCAAGTTTTCAAGAGTCAATGGAAATCATTGGTTGAACTGTGGAGCCAGGAGGACAACCAAGTAAGTTGCTCCATTGGTTTTTCTTAGTTTTGATTTTTGAATTACTAGAGACCCTATGTGTGGCTACTTCCACTCTATTATATTCTCATGGGAATGTGTTTTGTTCGTTTCTTTGTCACAGGTTAAAGCTGCTAAGAATGTACAGAACATATTGAAACAAAAAGTTAAGCACACCTGTGGCCGTAAGCCACACATAGAAAAAACAAGAGAGGTAAAGCATATGCCCAGCACTAAGATTATTTATGATGATTTGTTATATAGCTTGTATGTACAATATTGTCTACTCAAAACTCTTTTTACAGTTGCAAGATAAACTAGGAAGATTCCCTGAGCGGCTTGAAATATTTGAGGAGACCCATCTAAAGAAACAAAAAACATCGGATGGATCAGAAGTTCGAGTTATGGAACCTGTGGCAGCTGAACTACACGTACACTTTTATGACTGTATACTTTCTTTTCTGCATTTAAATTTGAAAAGTGGTTATCAAAGTTGATGCATACATCAATTTTGAACATGAACTATGTATAGGGTCGAATGGTGGAATACCAAAACCTGGCTAGCCAACCTGAAAGTGGAGTAGTTATCTCTGGGCCTAATGATTCAGTTGCAGCTGTGATGGGAGCTGATAAAAAGGGTCGTGTTCGATGTCTTGGAAACTTTGTCAAGCCAAAAGAATTCTGGGGTGGTCAGCATGAACCCAGTTGGGCTGCAAAGTTGAAAACCGAGAACGAGAACCTTAGACGTGAGCTTGCAGAGAAGGATAAGCGGATTCAATATCTCGAGATTCTAGTTGATGATCCTTCAATGAAATGTTTGGGGGTACGAATACATGATAGTTTTCTTTCTTAGTGAATGGGTAAAAATGAATACTTTTGGTAATTTTCAATTTATTCACTGAATATTGGCTCTTCTGTGATTGGCTTGTAGGGAATTGTTCAACTTATCCAGACTCATTACTCGAACAGCAGAACACTTGTGGTATTGTCTCCTTTCTTACTAAATTGTGTTCATTTACTGTGTTCTGTTTTTTGTTTGTCATTTTTATCACCTAGTTATTTGCATAAGTTCGATTGGTTATATTGGCTGTAGCTTTAGATAACAACCAAACCCCATTGGAACATACAAAGCCCAGAATTGTTATGTGAATCTGAGTTAGAAATGTGAAAACAGAACTTGTCAATAATATGTTCAATTTTCCATATTTGCAGTTTGACTGGGTGGTGCGGGCTGGAGAACAGGAGAGGCATAATGAAACTGAAGCATCAAATGACACTGAAGCACCAAATGACTCTGAAGCACCAGCAGACAAGGATCAAGTGACTTCTGACAATCAAGGATGATTTAACTTTTGGTGTAATTACATGGCAGTCTTGTTTAAGTAATGTTAATGCACAAGTTCTAAAGGATTTGATAATTTTAGGGTTTTTTAAATGTACCGGATGTTGAGGCAAGTAGGAATGTTTAATCTAATTTCTGTTCAATTCTGTGATCAATATTCAACTGTACTGAACTTGCATTGATAAATCTTACATCCCAAAATAAACCAAAAACCACAATCGTACTGACTTATACATTATACTGATAATTCTTACATCCCAAAAAACATATGAACTTAAACAAGGAACTAAAAACACGAAAATGACTATGTCAGAAACTTAAATTGAAACATTCAATCAGAAACAAGGTCAATCATCTCAATGTCAGCATTTGCAGCAGCAGCAACAACAGCATTTGCATCAGCAACAATATTAGCAGCAGCAACACCAGCATTTGCACCAGCAACAATATTAGCAGCAGCAACACCAGGAATCCCCATCTTCATATTCAACATCCTCCTCACTGTTGGTATTCACCGGAAACTGTTGATATTCTAACCGCCGGTAACTGTTGGTATTCTGACCTAATTTGTGCATTTTGCTAAAAATTACTAGAAAATAAAACTGACCCATGACCCATGCTTGGACATAGGAAAACGCAGAAAAAGAAGAATAGACCAGCCTAGACCAGCTTCCTAGCCACAACTACATGATAGGATTAGGTAATGACTAATAGTAATAAATGTTGCTAATGATGGTGCTGGAAACGCGTGGGAGGAGGAGTGTTCTCAAGAGATAAAAATGGGCATAGGGAAATGGAAATTGAGATGACTTTTGATCAGACTTGTGTCTGAAAAGGAACCGGTTTTTTACATCGGATTCTTACACCCCTATGTGGCATTAACATCCACCATAGATTCCCACCCACCCAACCCCACCCAAGATTAGCAGGCCCCCCTGCTATAAGAATGAGCCAACCATAACATGCCACGTTATGGTGTAAAAATCCGGTGTAGGAAATCCGGTGTTTTTAAAGTGTTTTCGGGAAACAACCACCGGCAGTAAATGTACATAAATAGACGCGTTAATCTTGGTGCAAAGATAAGAGGAGATTTGCAAAGGTATACCAAAATATAGAGTAATTAGAGAAATTATAGAGAAAAGTGAGAAACCACAATGGCTGATCAGAACAACAACAATTGTGCAAACAATGCTGATCAGAACAACAACAATGGTGCAAACAAGGCTGAAGATTATGTATACTTTCAGTTCGTGAAAAAACATGCTCTCGGATTGTCGCGGATTTCAATGGAAAACTTGGTGAATGAATTGAAAAGTCAAATCAAGATAAAGAAAGCGAGAGAGAAATTTCTTCAGTTGATGGCTGATCATACTCCTGAGTTTGATCTATGGTTAAGCCAGAGGGAGGCAAGGAAAATCAGAAAGATGGGTGGTGATGATCATTATGGGAGGAGAAGTGAAACTGAAGAAGAAAGTGAAGAAGAGGAGAATCAAGGTCAAGTAGCAATGGAAGAAAGTGAAGAGGATACAACATCTGAAGATGAAAGAGATCGTCAGAAAGAAAGGGAGAGACTTTTCGGTCTGTATTGGAAGGAGAAAACCCAATACCCTGCGATTTTTGCTAGAACTATGCTTGAACCCTTATCTGATGAGAAGCAGGAATCTGAGGCGTCTGAAGAGTTGGAGGATGAGGATGCAGAGGAAAATGAAGAAGAAGATGATGAAAGGAAAGGCTATGGGACTCCTGCTTCTAGTGCTGATGATGATATTGATCCTGAGGACTATTACCACATGATGGGAGATGACTCAGATCATGGTGCCGAGGATGATGACTAAATTCCCTCGTTGCAGACCATATCTGTAAATCTTCATCAATTTTGTTATCTTCGAGAGAGGTTTCAATTTACTGAAGCTTGAAGAAAAATCCTCTCGAAGACGGCTAATTAGTAGTAGTCTTTGTCTCTTCTTGTCTGCTCAGGTTGTTATTTATCGGTTTTAAGTGTTCATGTTTTTTGGTGGTTGGTGGTTTTGGGGAAAGTTCAGGTGTTATATTGGTGGATTTTGGGAAAAGTTCAGGTTGTTTTGGGGATTTTGGGCTATGATGCGAAGTAGCCCTTGTTAACTGGTTGTAAATGAATATCTTTAATGGAACTATTTTGTTAATGTAATGAATATGAATATCTTTGTTTTTTGTTTTAATGATTGAAAGTGGGGATGAAAGTCTGAATGATTAACAAACAAAAGATTGAAAGTATTGAATATGATTTTCACTGATAAGAATTGAAGAAAGAGTGAGTGATTTTCAGATAAGGAAATGGTGATTTTATAGAACACTAGCACTAGGCAATGTTATGTACTCTATGGTACTCCTGCTTCAAGTGCCAAATTACATGGAGCCAAAATTCTAGAGCCAGAATTCTGGTTGAAGAATTTCAAACAACCAATAAACAGATGGAATGTAGGTAGATTTCTCATAGGGTTGCTGAGTTTATAGACACTAGCACTAGGCAATGTTATGTACTCTATGGGACTTCTGCTTCAAGTGCCAAATTACATGGAGCCAAAATTCTAGAGCCAGAATTCTGGTTGAAGAATTTCAAACAACCAATAAACATATGGAATGTAGGTAGATTTATCATAGGGTTGCTGAGTTTATAGACACTAGCACTAGGCAATGTAATGTAGTCTGGTGGTAAACGAGATTTTGTCCTTAACTGAAAGGGATTCGGCACCATAACACTAGCACTACATTGCTCAATATAGTATTGTGCAGTTTTGTATTGTTATTGCTCAATATAGCACTAGGCAATGTAATGCTCTCTAGCTCTATAATCAATTGGGATACTTGTTTTTCTGATTTTGCTTTTCTTAGCTTGTATTCTGCAATAACATATCTACATTCTATCATCTAATAAATTCTCTTCCTAAATTTTAACAAATCCAACTCTATATGCAATAGAGTTATAAGACTGCTGGTGAAATAGATAAAGAAAATAAGCAGTTTTCAGTTTCAGAGTGTTATTATAAGTCTATGGAGGCTGTAATGTTTTTGCTTATGAATAACTAGTTGGCTGTAATGTTTTAGATTTTCTGTATGATTTCTTTGGTGCCCATGAACTTAAAACACATCTACATTTCTAATGACAATCAACAAACGCAAAAATCAGACAAATCAACAAAAATCCTACAACAGCAAACAGATCTGAGAGATTCAGACCTTCAATACTCATAACCAGAAATTTAATCATTGACACTCAATGGTTTCGACTATAGATGTTGTAAATTTCCAATTCAAAGGGATACAAGTGAAATACCTTAACCAATAGAGCATCGTCAGATCCAAAATTTGAAATAAGTTTCAATCCTTCTACAAGAAATCGACTAAACTCAAACTAGTTTCCAAATCGATATTTCATAGAAGATTTGATTGATTCAATGATGTTGATGAAGTTCCCGCACGCTAAATCTCACTGTGCTCGACGAATTTGGCCATCAAAATCGACGTCGGCAGGGGAAGAAACTGGTGATAGAAAAGAATCCGGTGGAGAAAAAGAAACCGGCGAGAGAAATGAGTGGATGTGGCAGCTTAAGTTGTTGGTGTTGGACATACAACTGAGCTAATTCAGAAATAATAAATGGTTTGATAATTTCCGTTGATTTTCTTTGATTTTCTTTTGGGTTTTCTTATTTTCGGATCTGTGGTATTAAGTTAATCCGTTGAAATAAAAATGCGGTTCTGTTACGATGCTGGGGTTGAAATTTCATCAGCCCAAAAGTGGGGCGGGGAAAAGAAAAGTCGAGGCTAACTTAGGAAGTGCACCCAAATATTGAGGGTAGGCGGGTAATTGCACCAACAAAAACATGGAGCACTGTAACAGATCGCATTTTCAGTAACCATTGAAGACGTTACGAGCTTCCCAACAGCGTATGCGCGTTGCTGAAATGCAAACCGTGACTAATGCTGCTGTTGGTAAAAACTGGATTTCGTGTAGTGTAGGTCACTCTTTTTCTCTATGGATTATTTGCTTGATGGACATGGTGTTAGACCACTATTAAGAGACTGCACTTGTTCCTTTCCATTCTTATTTTGGTTAAAGTATAAAGTATATTGTGTCTTTTGGTACAGATTTTGTGCAATAATTATTCATTGTTGCGAGAGGTTCGTTGGTGTAAGGCTTGGTGTTTTAGCTGTGTCTCACCAAGTTATATGGCTCGACAGTTTGATCAATGAAAAGTTAAAGGTATTCTTATCGATAGGCTTGATCAATGTAGGTTTATCAACTTTTTATTGGTAGCGAACTTTCAATTTCATTTTGTGTAATTAATGGCGAAAAGGCTTTTGTAAAGATCAGTTATTGGGTTTAATGCAAATGTGCAAAATTTTGTAATACAAGAATTTTGTAATTAATAGCGAATTTTGTATAAAGATTTTTCGATAATAATTTTTTTTTAAAATTCCTATCAAAAATTTTGCAACGGATATATTCGTTGCTCAAATTCACATATCCGTTGCTCAAATTAGGTGTGTGCAACGGAAGAAAACAATTTGTGCCAGGGATATATCCGTGGCACAAATTAATTGTGCAACGGATATATCCGTTGCACAATCCGTTGCGCACATGTGCAACGCCGTTTTTGAAACGGAAATAGACGTGGCACAAAATCTGTGCAACGGATATATCCGTTGCACAAGGGGCGATCTGGCGTAGTGTGTTTAATGCTCAATTTATTATTTAATGACTAAAACCTGATTTGGTCAAACACTGCAGAATCGGAAATAAGAAGTCCATATAATCAAGATAGAGAAAATTATTTATATGACCCTAATAATTTTGGTCTTTATTTTTTTAACCCCAGGGTTATTACAATAATAATATAAATTATTGATATGACCTATATATTAAAATCACTTTTATTCTAATTTTGGAACAAAATAAATATCTCACGTACTATAATTCAAAAATTAACAAATTTTATATATTCTGAAAGCTCTCGACGAGATCTACACAATGAGTACCATTGTCGATATGTTTCGAAGATTTTTTTTTCATGCTATCGGTGATGGTTGCTATCTTTGTGTACATACTGTCTTCACATCAAAATTGATAATTACTCCCTCCGTTTCTTTTATATAGGCGGAGGGACATAAATCACGTAAATTAAGAAAACTTATAGATTTCCTAATTTTATTCCAAAACTTCCTAATTTAACCTTTATTCTCTTTCCAGAGAATATTTACTCATGATTTTATTTTCGCATGAGTTCCTCGATTAAAGCAACTGGGATTAATTCTTCACCGGAATATCTCATTGCATTTATGAACCTTAATAAGCCTATTTAATCTCTCCTATATTCACGAGAGAAGTAAATCTCAAAAAACAACTCTGTTAATCTTCCAAAATTCATTTGAATTTTCCCCATTTGGAGCCAAGATTTGGAGCCATTTTTCCTTGATTAATTTGCTTCAGAATGTGAAAAGTTTGACAAAAATTAACGATTTTGAAGTTTAAAATTTTTAAAATTTTGAAAATTTTCATCTGGAGCCAAAATCACCATCTAAGCTGATGGTTCATATTCTCCTGTGTATAAATATGGCACTTTCATCCTTAGTTACCAAAGATAGAGAAATACTCCAATATGGAATTTGATTTGAATGAAATTCAAGAAGATGATGATTAACAAGATGATTAAACAGGAATAGGAAGAGGTAGAGGAAGAAGAAATGGAGTAGAAGAATAAAAATGAGAGATTGACTGATGGAGTACGTAGCAAATAAATGGGGCTAAAAGGGAGTGAATTCATTCTCGGGTAGGTAGAGAATTAAACATGCATAACTGATAACTAGGGGAATGAATGCAATTCTATTTATGATTCCAAAACAAAATAAATAGGGCTATAGAGGTATATAATTGTCTTGATAACCTAACTCTGCCTATAATTTGAAACATGGAAAAACCCCTTTTCCGCCTATATAAAAGAAACAGAGGGAGTATATCTTGTTTGTTGTTTTCACCATGGATATCTATTTTGCCATGAAACTCAAACTTTTAGAAATCTTGATCGGATTGTGCATATTGTCTTCACTAATTCTGCTATCCATTTCTCAGTGAAAGTGTTTATGGTGTTTATTGTTCAACATGATGTGAAGAGTATATGCACATCTAATTTTTTGGAATTCTAAGCTACGACTAATAGATGTGAAGAATATATGCACATCTAATTTTTTGGAATTCTAAGCTACAACTTATAGATGGAAAGACTATATGCACATCTATTAGATTTAAAAAGTAAATGCACATCTAATTTTTTGGAATTCTAAGCTACAACTTGTAGATGGAAAGACTATATGCACATCTATTAGATGTAAAGAGTAAATGCACATCTAATTTTTTGGAATTCTAAGCTACAACTTGTAGATGTAAAGACTATATACACATTTATTGGATGTGAAAAGTATATGCACATCTAATTTTTTGGAATTCTATGCTACAACTTGTAGATGTAAAGACTATATGCACATCTAATTTATTGGAATCATTTAGACAATAATATTATTTTTTTTAGGAAATGAAGATTTGATATTCGTATTTATGCTTGTTGTGTAGGTCTTTCAAAGAACTTTCCGAACATATAAAATTTGTTAAATTCCAATGTACGGTTAATGAGATATATTATATTTAATTTGATTGACAATTATACCCTTAAAAGATAGAATTTCCATACTTTATTCAAATTACCCTAAATATTTATCTCTTGACCTTCAATATTAAATGGGCCTCATCCCTCTCAAGCCCAGGGTCAAGAGAGTAAGGGAGAGTGAGGGGAGGGTCAAATGCTAAATTTCCACATCAAGATATAATAGGCAGATAATAACATTTTTTAATTTCGGCCCATAAAAACAACTGAAATACCAAGCCGAAACTCTCTCTCAAGAACAGCTCATCTCAATCGAGCCTCAAACTAACCAAGTCGAAACTTGTCTAGACCCTGGAGGCTAATGGTCGATCAACATACAATTTCGGCTAAGAGTATAAAATTTTCGAATAAGCCGAAACTAATCTAACATTAGATGGTTCGGCTCATTCGATGCAAAATTATTTTAAGCCGACCCAAATATTCTCCTAAATGGCTAGGAAACTAATAGTTCAAATAAGTTTCGGCTCGAATTTTTTAATCTTTTTCTGAGCCGAAACTGATTCTGTGTACAAAAAAAGTCTCAACATTTTTTTGATAGCCATTTCTAACAATCAAACTCACAAAAATTACTAGGGGTATTTATGAAATACCTTCATATACGCATACCAAGTTGTTTTTATTGAGATTCAATTCCATTAGGGGGATTTTTCGGTTGAGGTCTATGGTTTTCAACTTCAAAATTGAATCCTACTAATTTTTCTTGATTCTAGTGTTTTGATTTTGTTATGCTTCGATTGTTGCTGCTAGTTTTGATTATCACTACAAGTTTTCATTTGTTTTAATTCTGAGATACTTGAAGTCGGCACTGGGTAAGGGTTTGATGTTTTTGATTGGTCGGAAAACCGACTCTTGTAATACCGCAAGTGCACGGTGTCGAGATGTAGACAACGGCAAGTACAGGTTGTCCCGGAGAGAGTGTTTAAGATACTGGTGTAGAATAAATAAAAGATAATCAAGGTGAAGAATATATGTTAGGGATTCGGAAATTCATTGCAAAGACGAAAAGACAAATTTAATTGAGTTCTCTTACAAAGTCTTGTACCTCCAATTAAGTATGTATGGTCTAGACCCGAAAATTAGATATCCAAAGCACTTAGTATACTTGGCATAAAAAGTCAAAGAATAATCATAAAGTGATTATAAACAAGGTCGAAGAATGGTTTCGCCAACTACCGAACTATGTAGTATACTTGGCATAAAACATGAAGGGATTATAAACGAAGAACCATTATGGAGACACTCAAACATTATTTATTAAGAACAAATAGACTTTGTTCAAGTAACAAGAATTCTAGCAAGTTATGGGTTTCTCAAAAGCCATGAAAAATATAAGAAGAAAACCCATATTTTCTCCTGTTTTAGGTCTATCTCTTTTTCTGTTGTCTTCACGTATATATATAGGCCTCAGGTCAGTGACGGATCTAGGAATTATTTGTAGGGGGGACAAATATGTATTGTATGAACAGTATGAGATGGCGGCCGGAGGCCGCGCAAAATTTTTTGGGGTTCTTTTTATTTTTTTTTGTTATACAAAACATCATCTGTTCTTTTTATCTTTTTGTTATACAAAAGCCCCGTTTGGGATTGATTTTTTTCCACCAAAAGCACTTTGCAACAAACTTGTAACCAATTTTTGGTAAAAATTGTGTTTGGTAAAAAAAAAATCAAAGTGCTTTTGGAGAAAAGCACTTTCATTTTAGCCTGCTTTTAAAAGCTACTCAGGAGGAGCTTTTAAAAGCAGTAAAAGCAGAAGTTGTGGACCCACCTAATTTTAATTAGTTGATTATCCATTTTAGCCTTGTTATTTTACTAAAATGACAAATTTACCCTTGAATATTGTGCACATATTACTATATTCCCTATTTCAATTTTTTCACTCTTTTTTCTTTAAAAATAAGATAATCACCATTTATATTTATTTAAATATTTTGGAATTAAAAATACAATTTATTATAATTATATTGTATCTTTCTAAAAAAAAATAAAGCATGTCTATTTTCGTCATTAACTACATCATCAGCACTTTTGCA
>JAJJMA010301451.1:14361-27769 GCA_023529015.1 Papaver nudicaule | reverse complement strand
AAGAACTGTACACCTGCCCCCAAAATAAAGCAATGGTGTCCAACTTCAACAACCAAACTAGTTCTAACATTTAAAGAAGGGTTCTATCACATGCCACGAAGAGCATCTAAGGACCTGCTTCCTATCTATGCAATTAGATACATTATAAAGTATGTTTTTTTCTTATTCAATGCTTGTTTTTATTGAATGTCATGGGATTTTTAATCAACATTTCAGCACCTAATATTTCTTCAAAATGTTCACTGCATGTACGCTTTAGAAATCTAAAAAGACACATCACTCAGCTCCTGCAACTACACATTGATCTCCTACATCTAGCTAGCATTCTAATGGAACTAGACCGATGTCTCCCGTTACCACACAGGAATCCCCTCCTCAAGACATGTCTGCTATGTGTGTTAGATGTCAGTCTACAATTGAAGGCCAGGAAACGACATCTAAAACCACAACTGCACTCCCAAGGGTATGTTCTTTTTGAAAGTATTTAATTCTTATGGCTGCATTTATACTGTGGTAAACATAAATTATATACTTATGTTGACTTGAGTGTTGTGACAAGGCGACAACTTCTGAGATACATGTAGAATGATTTCCTTCTTATATGTATGCCCAGCAAGAGGAGTTATTTGAT
The DNA here is from genome assembly GCA_023529015.1 of Papaver nudicaule. Classification (NCBI taxonomy): domain Eukaryota; kingdom Viridiplantae; phylum Streptophyta; class Magnoliopsida; order Ranunculales; family Papaveraceae; genus Papaver; species Papaver nudicaule. The sequence continues at coordinate 27,138 of JAJJMA010301451.1, read as the reverse complement.
TCTTCTTGTAACGACACACTGTTATATATTGCTATGTCGTCAATAAGAAAACAGTGTGTGACACATTGTAAGCACATTCGTAGATCAAGAAGATAATCAACATACCAGATCACCTAAAACTTATGAATGCAATAAGAAACCAACTCTGTCGACAAGATTCCAACTGTTGGAAAATATTGATAATCAACTAACAGCACTAAACCACTAAGCTTGTACCATTACAGATCTTTCATAGTTTGTAGTAGTCTATTCATGCAATTTGATATATTGTACCATCTGTTATGATAGGATATGATGAAGTTGGTTGTTTGAATGGTTAACATGGTATCATGGTATGATTTTTTCTATGTTCAGACTTGTATGTATTAGCCCGGTATAACATGTTATTGCATATATGTGCACAGGAGGAATAATGCAAACTGGCACATGGCCGACAGATAAACATTGTTGCATATGGATGTGTTATTCTGGATTCGTCTCCAAACCAGAAAGTACATGGAGTTGATCTTGAAGAAGATTGCGTCAGAGTTTGGATTGATAAACCAATACATCTAAATGCAGGTTTACCCTGCGTAACGGAAGAATTTAAAACAGTAGAGGATGCTAAAAACAGTGTGGTAGCATGGCCAAAAGAATGGGTGATCAATCTCGCTACTGTAAGTTGCTTTACGCCACAACTTCATGTATAATTTGCTAAAACCTTTATCTATGCATATGCACATCATAAAATACCTTTTTGCTGCATACAGAGGAAGCCATTCGAAAGTTTTGATCAACATGACGACAACCACAAGGCACTTGAAAGCTCCAATCAACTACATGATGACAACCGGAGGACACTTGGAAGCTCCAATCAACAACATGATGATAGCCAGAAGAAACTTGAAAATGCTAAGAAGATTAAGAAGAAGAAGAAGAAAGCTTCTGATATGAACGACGGGATATTGAAGCCTCTGAGAACCAGCAAGAGAATCAAGACCGTGCTAAGAAGATTAGTTTTACTTCTGTAGGCTTTGAATGTTTAATTTTTTTTGAATCTCCAGTTGATTTATTATTTTTTAGTTTCTCATTTATCTGATCAAGACATGTAGCATATTATCTTATGATTAATAAAATAAAAAATTGGATCAATTTTGCATCAAGGGTTTTTAATGAGCTTATGTTAGGTGGCCAATAGGTCTGCTAAAACAAGTAGTCAGATACAACATTCTAGTGGCTGAATATGAAATGCAGTCACCATTTGGATGTGAAACGGTGGCCGATGGACAACTACAGTCACCTTTTACAATTGTTGAGTGTCCAAAAGGAAAACAATGGCCACCTTTTGCAATTTTTGAGTGTCCAAAAGGAAAACAACGGCCACCTTTTGCAATTTTTGAGTGTCCAAATGGAAAACAACGGCCACCTTTTGCAATTTTTCAGTGTCCAAAAGGAAAGCTATGGCCACCTTTAGCAATTTTAGAGTGTCCATATGGAAAACAACGGCTACCTTTTACAATTTTTGAGTGTCCAAAAGGAAAGCTACGGCCACCTTTTACAATTTTTCGGTATCCAAAAGGAAACCAATAGCTACCAAAAAATCAAATTGTGTGTCGGTTAAGGATCCTATCTAGTGGAAATCGCCCCTTAAACGACTGTCAGGGCATGTTGTTTAACAACATAATACGACCCCTATTTAGGGTCATGGCAAGGGTCGTAAATAAAGCGCATTATTTTTAAACGACCCCTGGCCACGTGACGCTGTTGACCGACCCCCATCTAGGGTCATTGTACATTTAATGACAAAGGCTGTCTCAAACGGTCGTTTACCTGGGTATTAAAATAAAAAAAATAGAATCAGATTTGTTTCCAGTCAGAACTGACTGGGGACAAATCTGATTCCACAAATCTGTTTCAACATGAATCAGAAATAGATTCAGATTTGGCTGAATCCTTCTGACTTGGCTGAAATAAAAATCTGATTTAGGCTAAATTTCAAATCTGATACAATTGGAATGGAACTGAATTTATAAATTCAAATGATCTGTTATACAAAATTCTTAACTGAATTCAATACACATTTAAGTTTGTAAAACTGAATTCAATTCACATCTAAGTTCATACAAGTCATTTGGATATAGACAAGTGAAAATATAACGGCAAAATGAAACTTTTAACTGTTTGATAACTCCCACACTTGCCTCCAGGTCAATAGGGAGGACTATCATATAGATTGGAGGCATAAACTGGAATATGGCTTCCTCTTGACCACTTCTGTCATCACAAACCAACCTACAATCACAAGAGGCATGAACTGGAATATGGCTTCCCACCTGATAAAAATGAAACTCAGCTGAGAACTCCCAAGAGGCAACTTCAAATCAACAACTTCCCACTTAACACACGGTCGACTTAGATGAGCCAGAGGAAACCCATGTCTGCATAATCAACTAAGGCACACTCCAAATAGAGAAAATTCTTAAAACTTGCCTGAATTTGAGTATGATCCTTACTCCAGCAAGAAGTGTTAGATCAGTACTCGATGGATACATAAGATAGCAGAAAGTATGGAGTGCAGATACATACAATTTGAAGTGGTCCTCATATTTGTTACCTTGTACTTTGAGATGGTGAGGATTGTTCCTGGAGATATATTATGATATGGAATGAAGTTAGGTTCTCAAAGTTACCTTATACTTTTGAGATTATTCACTATTGGAACTTGCAACTATATGGATTATGATTGACACATTGTATATCTGCAACACAGAGGCAAAACAAAATGTCAATTGTAGACTATTTAGAGTAAGGGTGGCAAGGAAAATACGAAGGCTCGATACTTACAGAATAGCTACACGCTATGTATGAGAATTAAGAAATCAATCAAATCTTAATAAGGTCATCGATACGAGTAAGAAATAAACAGAACTATCATTCCCATGATGACAACCATATCAAATTATCAATGCAAGACCATAATAATTAAAACCTTAATGCATACAACCATATCAAATAGAAGCATCTTTACTAAGGACCATATCAAATCGAAATAGTCAGTAGGGATAGTTTCATATGGTTTCAACATAGAAGCATCTTTACTAAGGAATTCATCTTTACTAAAGAAACGTAGATGTCAATTTCTGTTATAAGTTATCAAATAAAAAGGGTTAAGTACAACAAATGAATAACCCTAGAAATGATAGTCAAAGAATGTAGGTTGAAATGTAATTTCAGATAACTAAATCCCAAAATACGCAGTGTATAAAAGCTACGTGGCCTAGTAAACCCTCAAGATATATTTTTAAAATTAGCAACTAACGTCCATAACACTTAGTTCACTACCTCCTGTTTAAATTAGCTTAACAAGAAACAAAATTCAGGGGATATAGGGATGCAAAGAGAAGGCCGGGAACAAACAAACCAATATCTTCAAAACAACTCTTCACAAATGACTTAGTGTACCACAATTTCTCAGACAACCATTTATGAGCATACATAACACAGTGAAACAGCATGATTAAGTACATTTCCTCAACGAAGTCATCTAACCAGAACCAAAATAATACAAACAAGCATAATTAAAATTGGGTAATGATATACTATGATGTATTCACCTCATATTGTTTGAGCCAAGTCTTTCTTACTTCAATCTTCTTCTTGATAAAAGCCATATCAATTGCTTCACCATCTTGTTCATCACCATCTTCCCTTCCTTGGAAGTACTGGTTCCCAACCCCTGTAAACAATAAGCAGATCAGTCATGTGATGATCTAAGGCTAGTCATAAATGAGTGCATGAAGCTAGTACAGGAGATGAATTACTCAAAAACATTGAGAATATTTGAAACCTTATAATATTTGACATCCCAGCTGCTTGAATTTCCTCCCAAATTTTCCAACCATGTTTCATATTCGGGCATCGAATAGGAGATGACAGTTTTATTTTTTCTGTGAGTTACCTGAATAAATTGTTCAAGACTAGTTAAGATATACTTGTCATCAGTCAATATTTGTATGAAATTTTGTCAAAAGAACACTTCAAATCGTAAAGTAGCTAATCATTAAGAAATGTACCTTCACAATTGGAGTTATGAATTCAACTAGAAAGGAGGGAACTTTCAGTAACGACGGCCAGAATGAATGAATGAAGTTAATAAGCAAACCCATAATATGTGAACCATCATGATCCTACCAAAGAAAAAAAAAGTTCTAAGCAAGGAGTTTGATGTATCCTGAGAATAAAAGTAAGAATTAGAAAAAGATGGTGAAAGTGAAACCTGATCAGTCATAATCATCAACTGTCCATATCGTAAGCTCTTAGCACTAGCATACACCACGTCCTGTTTAAGTCCAAGAATCTGCTTGATACTTGTAATCTTGACATTATCCTTGATTTGCTTGTGACTTGCTTCTCTTACGTTGAGCAATTTTCCTCTCAAAGGGAAAACACCATAGTGGTCACGACCCACAATAGACATCCCCGCCATCTGCATAAACCATTGTTTTAGATATCCTTCATGTTCCTCTTCAAATATTTTCTAATAGCACCAACCTTTCTAATAAGATGGTACAATTCCTCAGGGATTGCAGTTGCAAGCCCTAATAATAAAAAAAAAAAACAAAACAATAAAATGGTCAAGAAAAAAAACATATATCTTCAGCTAAAATAACTTGAAAAAAAACAAACTACTAATCAACTCTACATACCATGAGTCTTAAGGATACGCAAGATCTTGCTAGCTACCAGTCACACTCTTAACCTGAGCAATACCATGTGAATCACACCAAGCTGAGATGGGGTTAAACCTTTGCAAACTTGCAGATGTTATCCTCAACCTAAAAAAAATAACGAAATCAGAAGAGATTTATAACAAAATCAACAAAGAGTATAAAATGAAAGGAAAAATTACGTTCTCAAATTCTAGCTTTACCTGCCAAAGATGCATAAATCGAAACCCTAACATCTTATCTATAAAAATCCAACGAAAAATTAAAAACCCAAATTACAAACCTAGCTTATTCAACAATAATCACAGAGTACTCACAACATAAATCTATCCAAACCGAATTCAATTTAGATCTACAAAAACAAGATTCGTCAGTTAGTTAGTATGCTATACAATCAATGAATCAATGTAATTTTTTTTTTTTGAAGGATAAGGTTTCGGAGATGGAGAGCAGAAGATATTTTTGAAGTAAGAGGAGATAAGTTTGTGCTTTGTGTGGGTTTGACCGAAAGAGAAAAGAAATAAGTAAGTGGGGCCCACATCAGCCTTAGCTTTACAATTAGGTGTTGGGGTCGCAGTGCCGGTTGCTTCTTAAAGGGCTAATCCGTCAATTCAAGTTTCATGGATTCAGCCTTCATCTAGGGTCGTTGATTTTTTAGTTAAATTTTTGATTTTTTTGTAGGGTTACGACCCCCATTTAGGGTATTAAGCCTTGCAACTACTAGTTGGGGTCGTTTCTAAGGGTCGAAAAGAGGCCAATTTCCACTAGTATATGGCCATGGTTATAGAAAAAATGCTTTACCTACCAACAAAAAGGGGTTTTGTATAGACACGGTTACAGGGGTATGGCTACGGAAAATGATGTGAAATAGTCACTCAAAGTTTATGTGGCCGTAGAGGTACCTTTTGTTACGCCACCTACTGTAACGGTTTTAGAGTAAAAAAAATCCATGGCTAAAAGACTATGGACACGTTTTCTAAATGTGGCCTATGAGAGTATTTGTACTAGTGTCAGTTTTTTGTAATTTTTCTCAAAAATTATTTATTTTATTTAATTTTTTGAAACATGAAAAATTCATTGATAGGAGTTAAGAATTACATATTCGCTTCCAACTGTAGTTGAGTACTAATACAAGATGGAGCTTCATTGTACCATTCTCCTTCTAGTCTCTCTATTCTGGCTACTTTTGAGAGTTTATCTGCTACCTTATTTCGTTCCTTTGGAACATAATAACAATGCCATAAAGTATAGTTCTTAAAAATACATTTAATATCATAAACTAGGTTGATTAATGTCCACATAATGTTGTAAGTAGCTCTGACAACCGCATCCACCACCAGCTTTGAATCCAATTAAAAGTGCACTGCATCTAGCCTTTGTTCTCTTGCCCATTTGCTGCTTCCCAGATACCCTTACACTCACCTTCCTCAATATTGTTCACATTGCCTAGGTAGATGCTTTTGGCTCCCCTTGTTGAACCTGCAAAATTCCTTAAAATTAGCCCAATACCACCAGTATTACTTAAAGAAGAAAAAGAGCCATCAAAATTTAAAGTTAAGACTCCCCTTGGAGGGGGAATCCAATTCAGGTTTTCTCTAACTACTCGGTTTCCAGGTGAGAAAGATTATGTATTTCTCCTATTTGCTATAGTGTGATGTTCTTCTACAGCCTTCTTGCATAGATAGATTAGTTTCTCAATTGTTGTAGAACAATTTTGGTGAACCCTCTGACATCTTTCTCCCCACAGACACCACACTGTGATAGCTCAATTAATGAGGTCCTTCTCTGAGATGACATTGCTGAACATATTATCAAACCATGAGAGTATCCATTCCTTCAATGCTGTAGATCCATCTGACTGCCAACCCCAAAGTGAGAACCACACTCGTTTCATGACATCACAGTGTAGAAGCACATGAGAATCTGTTTCACTAGCCATCTGACAGAAAAGACATACATCATGGATATGAGAAAGGTGTCTAGATAATCGTTGCCTGGTTGGCAGAGTACCTACGAGACATTTCCAGAGAAATTGCTTCACTCTAGGTAGAACTGATAACTTCCAAAGTGCTGCATAAATCCTTTGTAATCTGTCAGTGATTGTATAATTATTTTGTTGCTGAAACATTTTCTTGTATGCTGACTTGACTGAAAATTTGTCATTCTTCTCTAGTAACCATACCAGGCGATCTTCACAGTCCAAGTGTATGGATGTTTGTAGTATCTTGCTAGTTGTTGTATCATCAAACAAGGAATTGATTAGAGCTTCATTCCACATTGGCTGATTTTCTTGAAAGAGATCATGAACATAAGAAATAACATACGGGTAAACAACATCTTGTTTGGGTTTTGGTGGGTCTTGAAGTCCATACACCCACTTATGCTTCCAAATATGAATTCTATCTCCTTTCCCTAGACACCATGCGTTGTTGTCTTGAATAAAGCTAGCCTCAGAACTAATACTACGCCAAAACCATGTTGAATTTCTTTTATTCTGGAGATCGTTGAAATTCCCATCCGGATAATATTTAGCTTGTAGAGACCTTGCCCAGATTGGAGTGTTATCCGTATATAACCTCCATGCAGACTTAGCTAAGAGAGCTCTGTTAAAATGCGAAGATCACGAAACCCCAAACCCCCATGTATCTTTGGCCTACATACCTTATGCCAAGCTATAAGATGATATCCTGGGTTCGTTTTTTTATTCCTCCAGAAAGCTTGCTGAGTTGATCTCATTTCACCAATAGTCGATTCTGGCAACTTAAATGAGGACATATGATGCACAGGGACGACATTTAGAACATGCTTTACCATCACAGACCTACCAGCTTCAGACATATTAACAAAGACTGATGTGTCTCAAAAATTAATTTAATTACTGATTAACGGCAGATGTGTTAACAAAGACTGAGTCTAATACATATTCCCTCCGTTTCATTATTTTAGACAGCTTTGACTTTGTCAAGAATTTAAAAAGACCAAGGGATTTCCTAGACCGTCCCTACTATATATGTTGCCAAAATTGAAAAACCAAAAATTTATGAAGAGAATAGAATCAAATTGGTAACAACAATAAATGGGAAAGAAAAAAATGGAAGAATAAAATTTTCAAAGGAAAATGTAACAAAAAATATTTTTGGAGTTGGACATGTTTATGGAGTATGATTATTCTAAAAATAGTTTGTTGATAAATAGGAAAAATATGAAACAGATTTGTTTCCTTTTTTATGAAGATAGTATTTAAGATTTTAGTTAGAGTGATATTTAAAATATTTTTATAATTATAAAAATATAAGGGTATACTTAAGAGTTTATGGGAAAATACGACACAATTTTGAACCAGACGAAAATAGAAATTATGACGGAAATAATGAAATACTGGGTATACTAAAACATTTTTGTTGATTCAGTTTCCCCTTGTATGAACAGCTGGACTCATACATCAGCAGGGTCCCACTGTTTAACACTTTCTTCTTCCCTCTGTGCGTTTAGTTTCTCGAAAAATGAGTAATGTTTTTTAACCAAAGAAAAGTAAAATCCAATAAAATTGCTGTGCTTAGAAAAAGGCTGCATTATGTACTCTCGAACCCGAATAAAGCTGAATGCTAAAAAAAGAAAGTGATCGAATAATGTTTAGTCTTGTCGTTTTAGTGCTCTGTCGACAGCAAAAGAAAGCCAGAAACTATCAACCATAAACAATCGCTGAGTCATGCCAAACAGATTTGAACTATGGTCGACATCTTCATTTAGAATCACACACCGAAAGCAAATAAATAATAATCTTCCCAGAGCCCCTCTCCTTTATAAACTTATACTCCCACCCAGATATCTCTTTGCCCAAACACAAACAGTGACCATGACCACCATGAATCTCCTCATCTTCTCTGTTCTTTTGCTCAGCTCATTAACTATCCCAACAATGGCTTTGGAAGTCTGTGTGAAAGCAGCTGTTGGTGCTCCTGATCACCTTGGTGACTGTAAGTTCTTCATCAACTAGACTAAACTAAACCCTTTCATTTATGAGATTTTTTAAGTGTTAATTTCATGGGTTTTGATTGATTTCTTGAAATTCAGGTCCATTCAGTCAAAGGGTTCTTCTTACTTTGGAAGAGAAGAAAGTTCCATACCAAATGCATTTGATTGACATTTCTAACAAACCCAAATGGTATAATTCATTTCTGATGATACATGTATTCTAACTGTTTGATGTTTGAACTCAACGAAAACTAAACAGAGGGTGTGTGTGTGTGTGTCAATTGTTTGTTGAGTAGGTTTTTGGAAATTAATCCAGGAGGTAAGGTACCAGTAGTCAAATTTGATGGTAGATGGGTACCTGATTCTGATGTTATCACTCAGATTCTTGAGAAGAAATACCCAAAACCATCTCTTGTTACTCCTGCTGAATACGCCTCAGTGTAAGCTTTCTCTTACTCTCTTCTGTCTCTCCAAATGTTTAAGGCTTGGCAAGTATAGTTCAATGGTGAACTGTTGAACTCATTGTTATTTACTTTATTGTAGAGGATCCAAAATATTTGCATCTTTCGTTACCTTCTTGAAAAGTAAGAATGCTAGTGATGGGACGGAGCAGGTGTTGATGTCTGAATTGTCTGCATTGGAGAAGCACCTTAAAGCTCATGTACGTGGTTTGCTTGTGGAAATAATTAGTTGAGTGGTTATGTATCTGTTGTTGAAAATCAATGTTTGCTTTCTGTTTGTTTACAGGGTCCTTATGTTAGCGGAGAGAAGATTTCTGCTGTTGATTTGAGTTTGGCACCTAAACTTTACCACCTTGATGTCGCTCTTCGGCATTTCAAGAATTGGAATGTTCCTAGAAATTTGACTCATGTCAAAAAATACATGAAGGTATGCAAAGTGCTTGTTCTTTTTCACCTATTGTTTTAATGCACTTTTGAGTAGTTCTTGTATATTAAGATAAATATGAACACAATACCGCAACTTGGATTACATACCCATTGTATTTATGCTTTCATTCAGGCTTTAGGAACTTTTTTTTTTTTGTTATTCTAATTTGAAGGAGAAAGAAATGTTTTAAATGTACTATATTGGAAGATATGTACCAGTTCCTCTTTAGTAACATAGTGAAAACAAACGAAGACTAGACTCTACGAGTAGTTACAGTATGTTAATTTTTTAAGACTATTCTTAGAATCTAAGAACTGCTATAAGAAGAAGTGCTTCAGGTTGTAGACAGAAAGATGGTGTGATAGAGTTATAGCAGTAGATCCTTCTCTACAGAAGGGATGCAAAAGTCCAAAGTTTACTAGAAATAATCTTAGCTCTATGTACAGTTATGACCAAAACATTGCAGCTGGTACAAAGGATCATATGAGCTTTCCCAGCTGTGATAAACCCACTTGAGGTCACCAATATATTAGTTGAAAGAGGTACGATGGGAAGCACCAACTGAAGATTGTTTCTTGTTGAAAATGACACCAAAGGAGATAAGAGTAATTCACCAAAAAACTGAGATGCGTATTAAGCATGTTTTATGCAGAAGATGCAGCAATTGGCCAAAGTGTGGTCTCTCCTAGGTTGATTATCAAGTGCAAAATTTGTCAAATGGAATTTAGGGATTTCAAATGAAATATTTGGGTAGGGAGAGAAACCTGGACATCAAGCAATCCTGGATTTTACGTGTCCACAATATGGGAAGGCCATTTGACTGAAATCGGAGGAGCAGCCTGGTGTAGCAGATATGCCAGCCGAGGTAGCCTGGATAGTCATGATTTCATCTTTAGACGCAGATAGTCATGGGTTCATTAAATAGAGATAAGAAGTCTGAGACTCGTGAGAAAATGTTGGCAGAAATAGGTGTTTTTTGAATTTCTCCGAGTATTTTCAGTGCTTATATTTTCTCTGTAATGATGTTTAAACAAAAATTGTTTTGTTCACAGTTGCTTTTCTCCCGGGAGTCATTCGTCAAAACTGCAGCAAAGAAGAAGTACCTCATTGCGGCATGGGCACCCAAGGTCAATCCTTGAAGAAGAGTAGAACTAGAAGAAGATTGTAGCTGTCAGTCTCAAGCCTTCTGAGTGTACAGGATGTAACTTGTTATGTTGTATGGCTGTATTAAACATTTGAACTGGAATAGGTAGTTTACTGGTCATGTCCTGGTAGTCCAGTTATGTGTGAAATGAAATATCTGTCCTGTTGTAAAAACATTTATCTTGGCATATAAATTTTTCATTCAAGATATTGAGGCACGTACGTTCCTTATGTCATCACCTACAGGCTAATGAAGTGGACATTCTTTAGATCCATCAACATAATCAGTAACCCTGAATTCTGTTAACGAATTAAAACGAGTGGTTTCCAAGTGAGATAGTTATCTTCTGTTAGCTTTAAAGGGAATTATGTTATCTAGTTGATTTCAGTGAGTAAAAAGAAGCCTTGCCCTTATGTTATCTAGTTGATTTCAGTGAGTAAAAAGAAGAAAGCTGATTTAGGGGCTTCAACAAAAGTGAAGCCCCTCAATAATTGTTCCCCCAATAGCATTTTGGCTCTCCCCTTATGTAATTTTTTTTAAATACCAAATTTGCCCCTTATGTTTAGTGTTTCCTTAGTTAACACATGATTAACTTAACTTAAGTTAATTAAACTTATAATTAAAATAATTAAGTCATGGTGTTACACCATTACCACCGCTACCATCACCGCCGCCTCCACCACCATCACCGCCGTCGCCTCCTCCATCGCCGCCGCCGCCGTCATCAACATTTTTCACTCTCTCACCTTTTTCTATCCCTCCTTCCCTAAAATCCATCACCACCAACAACTGCCACCGCCCACCGCCGCTGTCACCACCAAAATTGAAATTGAAAGAAAGAATATTACCCAATTTTAATTTGATACCTAAATATAATTGAAAATCTCAGATTTATTTTTCTCCATTTTCATTGTTGTTTCTATATGTGTGATTTCTTTGTGTTTCTATGTGTGATTTCTATCCGATTTGATTAAAACTGTGTTTGGAATCGAAGATTTCAATGAGAAAAATCATGATTCATCAAGATTTGATTGTTTACCCTTTGGTGTGTGCGGAGATAGATCTGAGGAACACAATTAAAACAAATCAGAATTTGACGATGATGGAAACAAAGAAGCTGAAATACCATTAGAGTAAAGAAGCTGCAACACGGGTATTATCGATTGAAGTGCCGCCATGATTGTTTGGTGATGATCACTGTGTTAACTACTTACGGCTACTAAGCCAAATACTTATGTAGCCGTAATTACACTTACGGCAAATACGTATGCAGCCGTACACTACATGAAATCCAGTTTTTACCAACAGCAGCATTAGTCACGGTTTGCATTTCAGCAACGCGCATACGCTGTTGGGAAGCTCGTAACGTCTTCAATGGTTACTGAAAATGCGATCTGTTACAGTGCGTGTTTTTGTTGGTGCAATTACCCGCCTACCCTCAATATTTGGGTGCACTTCCTAAGTTAGCCTCGACTTTTCTTTTCCCCGCCCCACTTTTGGGCTGATGAAATTTCAACCCCAGCATCGTAACAGAACCGGATTTTTATTTCAACGGATTAACTTAATACCACAGATCCGAAAATAAGAAAACCTAAAAGAAAATAAAAGAAAATCAACTGAAATTATCAAACCATTTATTATTTCTGAATTAGCTCAGTTGTATGTCCAACACCAACAACTTAAGCTGCCACATCTACTCATTTCTCTCGCTGGTTTCTTTTTCTCTACCGGATTCTTTTATTTCACCAGTTTCTCTCCCTGCCGACGTCGATTTTGACCGGCAAATTCGTCGAGCACAGTGAGATTTAGCGTGCGGGAACTTCATCAACATCATTGAATCAATCAAATCTTCTATGAAATATCGATTTGAGTTTAGTCGATTTCTTATAGAAGGATTGAAACTGATTTCAAATTTTGGATCTGACGATGCTCTATTGGTTAAGGTATTTCACTTGTATCCCTTTGAATTGGAAATTTACAACATCTATAGTCGAAACCATTGAGTGTCAATGATTAAATTTCTGGTTATGAGTATTGAAGGTCTGAATCTCTCAGATCTGTTTG
>JAJJMA010301451.1:0-14351 GCA_023529015.1 Papaver nudicaule | reverse complement strand
TTCTGGCTCTAGAATTTTGGCTCCATGTAATTTGGCACTTGAAGCAGGAGTACCATAGAGTACATAACATTGCCTAGTGCTAGTGTTCTATAAAATCACCATTTCCTTATCTGAAAATCACTCACTCTTTCTTCAATTCTTATCAGTGAAAATCATATTCAATACTTTCAATCTTTTGTTTGTTAATCATTCAGACTTTCATCCCCACTTTCAATCATTAAAACAAAAAACAAAGATATTCATATTCATTACATTAACAAAATAGTTCCATTAAAGATATTCATATTCATCATTTACAACCAGTTAACAAGGGCTACTTCGCATCATAGCCCAAAATCCCCAAAACAACCTGAACTTTTCCCAAAATCCACCAACATAACACCTGAACTTTCCCCAAAACCACCAACCACCAAAAAACATCAACACTTAAAACCGATAAATAACAACCTGAGCAGACAAGAAGAGACAAAAACTACTACTACTACCTAATTAGCCTTCTTCGAGAGGATTTTCTTCAAGCTTCAATAAATTGAAACCTCTCTCGAAGATAACAAAATTGATGAAGATTTACAGATATGGTATGCAACGAGGGAATTTAGTCATCATCCTCGGCACCATGATCTGAGTCATCTCCCATCATGTGGTAATAGTCCTCAGGATCAATATCATCATCAGCACTAGAAGCAGGAGTCCCATAGCCTTTCCTTTCATCATCTTCTTCTTCATTTTCCTCTGCATCCTCATCCTCCAACTCTTCAGACGCTTCAGATTCCTGCTTCTCATCAGATAAGGGTTCAAGCATGGTTCTAGCAAAAATCGGAGGATATTGGGTTTTCTCCTTCCAATACAGACGGAAAAGTCTCTCCCTTTCTTTCTGACGATCTCTTTCATCTTCAGATGTTGTATCCTCTTCACTTTCTTCCATTGCTACTTGACCTTGATTCTCCTCTTCTTCACTTTCTTCTTCAGTTTCACTTCTTCTCCCATAGTGATCATCACCACCCATCTTTCTGATTTTCCTTGCCTCCCTCTGGCTTAACCATAGATCAAACTCAGGAGTATGATCAGCCATCAACTGAAGAAATTCCTCTCTCACTTTCATTATCTTGATTTGACTTTTCAATTCATTCACCAAGTTTTCCATTGAAATCCGCGACAATCCGAGAGCAAGTTCTTTCACGAACTGAAAGTAATTTCTTAGTAAAATGTTTAGCTCTCTAACAATATGCAAAACATCTTACAACTAAATCATTCACTAGTTGTTATATTCATCACCTAAATAAATACTAATGTTAATCAAGCGACTTCTGAACCTGAATTAAAATCAAATGGTTAATCGGATGAACTTGAATTATAATCAAATAATCAAACCGAACCTAAATGCTATGAACATAATTTCAAAAAGAACAAGACTAGTTGTGGTAAAAAAAAGTTCCAGAAGGCACCACCCAACCAGAAATCCTGGCTCCGTCACTGACAGCAAACCACATAACCAGTGTTTGCTTGACAAGCCTTATAATATCAGTTGCTTCCATTGCCATTCCTCCATGTGATATTTTGTTCCTCTCCAACCAAAGATTCCACATTATAGCATAACTAGTCTTCCACCAGATATCTCTACATTTACTTGTCATGCAATTCATCTTCCAAGTCTCCAACTCCTTCTTAACTGAACTCTGTAACACCTAGCCAACCTTAAATGCCTTCAGTAAAAGAAACTGAACAATGCAGCAAAATATGATCACCTATTTCCACCTCCTTCTTACACATCACACATCTTACATCATCCACATTAATACCTCTGTGTGCTAATATACTCAAAGTAGGCAGTGGATTATGAAAATTTTCCCACAACATAAAACTCACCTTGGAAGGTATACCTTTCACCCATGTAACACTAGTACAAAAATGGGCTTAGGTGACAGTTTAAAACTGTCACCAAAATAAATATATGACAGTTTTTAAAAAACTTATGGCCTGTCACATAAGCCCCTGTCACCAAAGATCTTATAAAAAACTGTCACCGAATCATGTCTATAAGGTAACAGATTGTTTACAAACCTGTCATTGTTAAGGCTTAAGATGACATTTTTCTAAATGAAACTGTCATGAGAAACAAAATTTCTTTTACTGACGTAACAGTTTTTTCATAAACCTGTCATGGTTGGCTAATTAAGATAACATTTTTTTAGAGGAAACTGTTATCGTTGACCCTATTCCATGACAGGTTATTTGCAAAGCTGTCGGTGTATTCTCTCCTCAGAGGGCGTTTTCCAGCCCAGACAGTTGTGAAGTAACAAATTTAACGCAAAATTGTCATGATGAACTGAATCCTTTCTATCATTATACAAAAACATGAAAAAATAGAGAAAGATATATTAATTCTAATAAAAATGTTTCTACAGACTTGCTTGTACAAATAGTTCTTACAAATTGAGAACAATACACAAGTAACCAGAATCAAATACCAAACAAATTAAGCTCAAAACCCTACTGGATAAAGGATCCTCCACAACCACAACCCACGCATGCGACAATTTTAGAACTAGACATCAAACTGGAAGCAACAGTCTTGCTTGGTGGCTTAGTGTGAACTCAACACTCAGTCAAAAGATGATTATACCTAGTGATTTTTGTCGAACAATGGTGTTTTCTGAGCAGCTTTATGTTGCTTAGGGCTGGAGATTTCTGCTTCCAGATGGTTCAACATTTATAATCCCAATTTGTCTTTTTCATCTTTATCATGCTCTTCAGGGTGCAGATTTCAATTTATCCTCGACTATCGATTTACGTACCTTGTTATCAAAGTTTCACACA
Source organism: Papaver nudicaule (assembly GCA_023529015.1). Taxonomy (NCBI): domain Eukaryota; kingdom Viridiplantae; phylum Streptophyta; class Magnoliopsida; order Ranunculales; family Papaveraceae; genus Papaver; species Papaver nudicaule. The sequence continues at coordinate 11,534 of JAJJMA010301451.1, read as the reverse complement.
TTTAACTTATTAGCTTTAAAATTAATTCACCATATAGCCTTATCGAGTATCTGGCAATAGTAGTAATATGCTACTGCCTGAAAAACAAAAAAACATAGGGACAAAATGAAAATTTACATGCAAGTTCATAAAAGTGCAAGAAAAAAGGAATCATTATAGACATAAGGATACCTTATAGCTTCAAAGTCCACCTGACAAAATGTGAGATGTTTCTTTCTATATTCACCAGACAAATTACTTGCAGACAGGCATAAGTGAGCCTGGTCAGCACACAAGAAGAAGACTGCACAATTGAAACAAATGAAAAATACAGCAAAGGGTTGAGAATATTTGAACATTTCATTATATCACTTCTAAATACCCATATTGCTTGTATTAAACTCGAAGTATCTAGCTGCTTAATCTTTCTAGAAGAGCAATGCATCTTCACTTATGACATGTTGGAAGCAAGGTCAATTACCACCTAAAAAAAAATGAATGGTCATAAATCTATTGACACGCACCGGAGGATAGTAAGCCAGTTATCCACAAGCCAACCTTTTCTTCAAGGACATTGTAGCTTTAATGCTTTCAACAGCCTATCCAAGCTGCAATTCTGTACCCTGAAATTGTAGGATAAACAGTTCAGTTGCCATTAAACATCAAACTCGAGCTTCCAAATCCACGTGGAATACTTGCACCAATAACTAAATGATGAAGTTTATGCTATAGATCAAACCAATGCAAGATAGCTTCAAAAGGATATGGGGAAGAACCTGTCCCAAATCTTGAATGGAAAGTGCCTCCATAATGTCCTCATGCATACCTCGCGGCCATCTCCATCTGAAAATGCAGCAGTCTTTCATCTAAAATTAGAAGAGCGAACGAGAAAATAATCAACTAAAAAGCATACTTGATTTCTTGTGTGAGTGGAGTCAGTATACACCGAACGAAAAAAATTCAAGTATCCTGATGCTTTTACCAAGTAACTCAGTAACATCCTTTTTACTCACTGACATATACTTCAAAAATTCAGTATTCCATAATCATTTGTACGTAATAGAAAATTGAGAAAAAAGATTAGATGCTAACTCTAAGACAGGAAGTAGCACCAGAATCAAATTAGACTGATGAATACTGTACCTTCGCTTTTGCATTTCTGAAAGATTCTTGGGGATTACTGCAGTAAAATTGCTCTACCAAATCATAACAAAACAAGCTTCACTACTGGACCTTCAGCCTGTTGCAAAAAAGAGCAAACTACACTTTTCCAAGAACGTCATAAGTATTAACTGAATCATTCTGTAAATAACAATGCAGTAATGCACATCATAGTGGTCTATGTACTATGGGTGAGCTACAAGAGAAAAACAAAAACTTGGAAGAAAATTATCCAAATCATTTAACAAATTTTTCTCTTATACATAGGTACACCAATGAATATTTATAAACATAACGATGAGTTTGACGGTAGAAATACCATCCTAACAAGTAACTAAGGAACATGAAAGGTCACTTATCCCCACTCATTTTTCAACTTAAAACGTTTGCATCTAATGTATGCTTCAAGGTAGCCCAAGATAACGTAATGTCTTACTCTGCATTCCCATCTTGTCATTTGATGATCAGTCATTGTAGCATAGAGAATGATATCACTTTTTTCTAGGGACTAGGGAGCATCAACTCAACATCTGACATTAATCCTCGCAGGAAGAATGGGCGCAAGATTGCATGAAGTTTCAACACTACCTACAGATAATCACTACTTAGATAGTATATATACATAGTATAGTGAATCACAAGAAACAAAAGTAAAAATACCACAAAAACATACCCGAGCCCTTCTTCTCTCTTATTAACAATTCCCAAGCAACCTTCTGGTTGTCTGTTTGATCTTACGTTTGCCTTGTAAAAAGTTAATGCATCAATTTTCTAGTATTTCGCTTAAAGCAAGACTTTCCTATTTGTGTAGTGACAGATCTGTATATCCAAATGCCTATACAAGATTCACCAGAATCAAACTAAGGAAAAAAAAAACAAATCCATGTGAAAAATCAGTTTGAATGCCTACATGTGCTGAAATGAAATTGTCCATAAAAATACCCACCCTAGACCAATCCGAACATGTAGTTATAACTTATTTCTTCTTTATCTAGAAGCATACATTTGAAAGTAAATGGGGCAGCTGCTCTCTTTAGTAGAGCCCTGTAAGTAAATTTTAAACAGTTAACTAACCAATTCAATGTGACATGATAGGTTGAAAGTAGCAGCATTAAAAGAAATGAACAACGAAGATGAACACCACTTACATATGGACACTCTTTCCACTTCCTCTTTCGCAGGACCGCAGCTTTTTGTTCAGATATACAGTCAGTAAACAATATTTTTTATCTTTAGGCGCAAAAAATTTGTATCTCGCATCATCTCTTACATAGACCTTTACTTGAAATTCAACCAAAGAAAGTATTTAAGAAAATAATTGATGCAACAGAACTTAAGTCATAAGAGGAAGAAGTCTTTTACACATGAGAATAAATAGTGTTCTTTTCGGCAGAAATATTAACCTCTACTGGGGAATTAAAACAAAGATCACATTGAAATTCATTATGAACACCAAATTAACAAATAGGGAACCAGAATAACAAGAAAAGAGAGACGATCACCACAAAATGTGGACGGAGAGAAAACTACTTGTCAAAAGCCAAGAGGATGGTAACAACAATCACTACAGTCTTTCTCTTGTTTACCAGCAAACACTCTAATACCGATTTCACTAGTCACTAACCAAATCACCCCAACAATCTAAAAATTTGAACTAACGTCAAAACAATGATCTCACACCCTGTGAATGACAAGCTTGAAATCCTAGAATATCAAACAAAAAGAATCAACAATGATTTTTCTATCCAAAACTAGGGCTTGACACGGAGGAACATAATTGGAAAACAAACTAAATAGAAAATTAAGGTAAACCCAAATCAAAAACTAGGGATTTCACTAGAAAACAGGAAACTTATACCTTGTGGGAAATCACAGACACATATTTAGAATCCTCGTGACCAGAACCCAATCAGTTAACTCAACAACATAATTTTTCCCACTAGAAGAAATCGAGAGATTCATGTGGTTGCCAAATGGAGAATCGGAGACATGGAGGCTTTGAAGGTCAATTTCTGTACCAGGAACAAATTGGAAAAACTTGAGAGCAAGCAAGGTAGGTGAAACCCTAGATTAGAGTAACCGATGAGATCCCTGAGTAAGTAAAAAAACCATGAGAAATGAGATCTGCTTGTAGGAATAAGAATTAATGGAAGGAAAGAGAAAGATGGGAGATGATATGAGGAATTCTTTTGGGGTTTTCGGCAAAAATGAGATTTAGGCGAAGGAGTACTCGAGAAAGACAGAGACAAAGAAAGATGAGACCCAGTACGGTGAGAGTACTACGTGTACACAAAAACAGACCACCATGTGTACTCAAAACGTGTAAATACTTATCACAAAATACAAGTGACGGTAGTTAAAGAACTGTCATCTATAAGCTTACCCTTCGATGACAGTTTTTATATTACAATAGCAACATTTTTCAATAAAACTGTCATTGTATTATCATTCAGTAACAGTTAAAATAACTGTCACTACTGTTCTTCCTAATTGGTGAGAGTTTTGATTAGAAACTGTTATATATATCTCATAGCCTATTCTTTTGTGACAGTTCAATTGTCAACTGTCATGGTATCGAATCTTGAACTGTCACCAAAGACCATTTTTGTACTAGTGTAAGCTTGTCAAAATCACAATTATCATTGTCTTCTAGCATTGCTTCATATCACTTCTTAACTGTAAAATCACCCATAATCTCAATTGAATCTTCCTCTTCAGTTAATCCATGCATAGGTCCTAACTCATTACACAATAAGTCCCACTACAACTTTCATGTTCATATAATCCTCTTCTTGTTTCACATGTCAATCTCCCATTCACCACCGTGTCAGTAATTGAAGCTTGCTTGTGACTACAAACCTGGAAAATATCAGGAAATCTAACAGACAATGGACCAGCTGTTGTCCACTTATCCAACCAAAATCTTGTAGATCTTCCACTTCTCACTGTAGATACTATATATATGATTATTTAGAAATCCAGTTGAAACCAGAATGTTCTTCTACACTCCTTTCCCTCTAGTACTTTCATCAGTTGTAGGTAAAAATACATCCTCATTGTTCTTGTATTTCTATTGCACAATTCTTCTCCACAGAGCTCTTTTTTCTCTAGAATATCTCCATATCCACTTTGCCTTTAAAGCCTTGCTAGTACTTCTTAGATTCTTCACACCCAATCCACTCTTATTCTTTGGCTTACAAATCTTCACCCAACTCACCCAACACATCTTCCTTTTTTCTTCATCAGAATCCCACAAAAATCTTCTCATCAAAGTTATGATCTTCTCTTCCACACCCATTGGCATCCTTATGGGTGTTAAATAATAAAGAGTTAACCTGGATAAGCAGCTTAATAAAAACCAGTCTTCCAGCCTTATTAAGAATATCTCTTCTTCCAGCTTGCTAACTTTACTTCCATTCTTTGCATCACCTCATCCCAAATACTGATACTTCTAGGATTATCTCCTAATAGTAGTCCTAAATACTTTATATGCAACCTCTCCACTTTACAACCCAACTCCAATGCCAAATCCTGAATCAAGTCATCTGCTTCCACACTTATCATTGTGCTTTTTTCTAAGTTGAGCTTCATACCTGTTAGCAATTCAAAAGAAGAAAGGATTAGTAATAATTTTCTTATCTCATCCACATTTGCATCAACAAAGATGATAGTATCATCTGCAAATGGTAGATGAGATATTATATCTCCACCTTCCATCACTTGAAAACCAGTCAATTGTCCCCTCCTTCTTGCATCCATTATCAACTTGGATACAATTTCCACCACCATCAGAAATAAGAAAGGAGATAATGAACATCCTTGTCTTAAACCCTTAGTAGGCTTGAAGATTTCAGTTGAGCTGCCATTCACCAAGACTGAAATATTAGTTGAAATGCACCATTTTATCCAAGATATCCATTTACTACCAAAACCATGTTTCTCCAATATTTTGAGTAAGGCATTCCATTTGACATTGTCAAATGCCTTCTCTATATCAATTTTACATACTACACCAGGCCTTCTTTCCTTCATCCTACTATCAACATTCACTTGCAATAAGAACACCATCTAAAATTTGCTTTTCTTTGATAAAAGCACCTTGGGATTCAACCACCAACTTATGCATCACCAACTTTAGTCTATTAGCCAACACCTTAGACAAGATTTTATAAGCACTGCCTAGCAAACTAAGAGGCCTATAATCTTTAGCAGTGCACACCTCCACCTTCTTTGGCACCAATGATATAAATGAACAGTTCAGTCTCTAATCCCAAATCCCATACTTGAAGAATTCAGCCATAAGTTTCATGAAATCCACCATAATAATTCCCCAACAAATTTTATAGAATTCCATAAAGAATCCATCTGGGCCCGGTGATTTGTTAGCCCCAAATTGCTTAATAAATGCAAAAACCTCATCTTCACTGAACTCCTTCTCCTTTCCATTTTCTCACCTTCTTCCAACAAAAGAAACTCTAAATTATCCAAATAAAAACATACTCCCTCCGTTTCTTTTATATAGGCGGAATTAGGACTTTTCTATGTTTCAAATTATAGGCGGAGTACAACTATCAAGACTACTTTTTACAACTTATACCCTTAATAATAACACATAGGTAATTGTGTTTGGAATAAGACAAAGGGTAAAACAAGAAAAAACATGGAAAATTATGACTTCAAAAATGTTTTTTTAATCTAAGAGAATTGGTCCCTCCGCCTATATAAAAGAAACGGAGGGAGTACATCATTGTTTTCTGTGAAAAGATTAGAGTACTAACTTCTCATTTCAGCTTTAATGCACCCCTGATCAAAACACTCCTCCCCTTCAATTTCTAATTTCACAATTGTATTTCTTCTCCTTCTTGCACTAGCTTTCCTATGAAAATATGTTGTGTTTGAATCTCCCCATTTGAATTCATTTTGCTTAGCCCTACATTGCCATTTTCTTGCCTCCTGATTCTAGATATTTCTCAACTTCACCAAACAAGCCATTCTTTCCTCAAATAATTCTTTTGACAGTGCACCAGTCTCCTCCATTGTATCCAAATTATCAATATTCTCATTCAACTCAGCTTTCTCCTTCTTCACACCTCCTAATTCCTCTCTACTCCATTTCTTCAAAAAGTATTTCAAATTCTGTAATTTATTAAAGAATACAAAACTTGCAGCCCCACTATAATCCATAATTCCCCACCATTTTGTCACCTTCTTCAAGATATCCTTGTGCAATAACCAATCATTTTCAAACTTGAAATATGGTTTGCACATAATTTTAGGTTCAGTTAACAACATTATAGGCCTATGATCAGATATGACTCTAGTTAGAGTCATTTGAAATACTTCAGGAAATATCAAATCCAATTATGCACAAAGCAAAAATCTATCCGGTCTACATAGCAATGGATAAGCTTGCATATCTGACCAAGTAAATGAACCTCCCACCAGTGGTAAATCCACCATTTGTTGTTCCTCAATGAATTCATTAAGAAATCCATTATTTCTTGAATCCTCTTCACCTCTATTTCTTTCATTTTCTCCTCTGACTGCATTCACATCCCCTGCATAACATATCTTACCATCCCACCAACTTCTAGTCTCTTCCAAGTCTCTCCACACACTTGCCTCTCATCATAACCACAAGGAGAGTACATATTACATATAGCCCATTTATCCTGAGTTAATAATGAACAAAAAACAACATTCAAATTGCTTACCCCTCTTCTAACATGATCTTTCTTTAACTTTCTTGAGTTCCAAATAGAGAGCAAACCACTACTATTCCCCATTGACCCAGTAGAGGGTAAAAACTCCCAATCAAAATCATCTTCAAACCAAATTAGCTTCACTAACCAATGAGTAATCTTCATCATTTTTGTTTCTTGAACCAAGCAGACATCACACCTTTGAGTATAAATTAAGCTTTTAAGAGTTGTAATCTTCTCAAATGCATTCAACCCTCTAACATTCCAACTGATTATTTTGAGATCCATTACACTTATCACAACATTGTTTTCACCATCCATCACCAACAAAGAAGTAGCTTCAGGAATTCCCAGCTCCTTCATCCACTCATCATCCAGCTTTAGTCTAGCCACTCTATTATTTTCTTCATTCACCCTCTTAAATCTTTCTTTATACTTCAACACCTGACCCATCACAACTTCTGATAATGCATTCCTATCATCTTCACAAATACCACCATATGCCAAGCAATGTTGAATCATCAACTTAGCCGCCTCCATTACTCTCTCCAAACTTTTTGTATGAGACAATTGAATTCCCCCCAACTTCTTCACCACTTTATTCTCAATCTCAGAGAGTAAGTTCACCTCCATCACCTTAGCACTGCCACCCGTATCCTCCATCTCCAATTTTCCATTCTCTTCTATCTGCTCATTATCTCCCTGTTTTTCAATTGGGGATTTTAGAGAATCCCTATACTCTGTGGATATTGATCCAACAGTCTTATTTTGACCAAACACGACCATTTGACCTTGATTCATATTGGGCTTAAATCCCTAGACAATCCCTACTATGTTAACAAAATTAAAAACCAAAAATATATGGAGAGAATAAAATCAAATTGGTAACAACATTAAATAGGAAAGATAAAATGAGATAATAAAATTTTCAAAAGGAAATAACCAAAAATATTTTTGGACATGTTTATGGAGTAGAATTTTCTAAAAATGGATTGTAGATACATTTGGGTTTTTAGCTCCATAAGCTGTTGGACTCCTCAAGAGAATCCAAAAAGTCATGCACAGTAATGTCATTACTCCCGGTTCGAGAGAGTTCGTTTTTAAAAGAATTAGACTTGCAATTCAAAAAGGGCTTGCGGCGCAGCTTGTTGCTTGCTTGCCCACTACTTCGATGTAATTTCTTTGTACCAAAAAAAAATTAATAAATTATATATATATATAAATATTAAAAAGCTTTTTTTCCTTTTTATGGAGATAGTATTTAAGATTTTAGTTATGATGATATTTAAAATATTTTTATAATTATAAAATGTAAGGGTATACTTGAGAGTTTCTGGCGAAAATAGGAATTAAGATGGAAATAATGAAACCGAGGGAGCCTAGTTAGTTATTCGGCGAATTTTTGAAACGTTCTGAATTACGAATCATACAGACGTGTAACAAAAAGTACGAACATGGTTCGCGATTTATATGGGCAATACGATTTTTTCGCGAATAATCAGGTACGCGAATTATACGGCTGACTGATTCGCCAACTAGTTGGAATTAAACCCGGCTGACTCAGCTGAGTTAGCTAACTCGGTCTGCTGACCCTAACATTAATGTAGAATCTACTGGTTAGTCCATGATTTGTGGTTTTGATTAACCGTTAATCCTTTTTCAAAACCCGTTTAATTTTTAGTCCAAAACAAGAGAAAAGAAGCGGATGCAAATATAATCCGATTTTTTTAATTCCAAATTTACCCTTCTCATATTCAACGGGAGAGAAAGAGAAAGAGAGTGTAAGAGATTGAAAGAAGAAGAAAGGAAACCTAATAATGGCGGAGATATTGAGCGAAGAAGAAGAACAATCACATTTTTTGTTATGGGATCACTTGTCTATTACTTTATCTCGATTCTCTCACTGTATATATAGGGTTTTAGTTTTGGTTTGATTTCAGATCTACTTTTTGGTTACCATTTGAGATGATATGAAGAGAGAAACCAGTGATGGTGAAAGATTCATTATGAAGTGAAGGTGAACAAGAAGATTCGTGATAGATTTGTGAAGAAGAAGATTGAAAAAGAAAATTCGAGATGGATTTGTGAAGAAGAAGAAGATTGAATAAGAAGATTCAAGAATGGATAAATGAAGAAGATGATGCAGTACATATCATCTGTACTGTCAGTACCTAACTTGGATTTTTCTTCTACTTCTTCTTGTTTTCACCCAGTACATATCATATGTACTGAGTCCAGTACATATCATATATATTGTTAGTACCTGACTTGGATTTTTTCTTCTACTTCCTCTTGTTTTCACGCAATACATATCATATGTACTGTCAGTACCTGACTTGGATTTTTCTTCTACTTCTTTTTGTTTTCAACTAGTACATATCATATGTACTGGACCCAGAACATATCATATGTATTGTCATTACCTGACTTGGATTTTTCTTCCACTTATTCTTGTTTTCACCCGGTACATATCATATGTACTGAGTCTAGTACATACCATATACTCTGTTAGTACCTGACTTGGATTTTAATTTCTTCTACTTCTTCTTGTTTTCACTCAGTACATATCATATGTACTGTCAATATCTGACTTAGATTTTTCTTCTACTTCTTCTTGTGTTCAGCCAGTACATATCAAATGTACTGTTAGTGCCTGACTTGGATTTTTTCTTCTACTTCTTCTTGTGTCCACCCACTACATATCAATATGTACTGACCTAATACATATATGTAATGGAATCAGTACATATCTTATGTACTGGACATATTGATATGTACCGTTAATACACGATTTTGGGTTTTTTAGGTGATTTTTATGATATGTGTTGATTTTATGATTATTCTGGAGAATTTTGATCATTTCATCATTTATATCTAGGTTTGTACGATTTTTTCGTCATAGATCTAGATTTTCATGGGTTTTTTCATTGTAGATATAGATTTAGAAGGTTTAATTGATTTTATGATGCTCGAGTATGTTTTCCTTTATGTTGATGATTGAACCTAGGAAGAAAGATGAAGAATAGAGTGAGAGGAGGAAGAAGAAGAAGAAGAAAGAATGAGAGAAGGTTTAATGGGAACAATCATCTCCTTTGAGGGTTAAAACAATCATTTTCGCTGGTTTTGGACTTCCGGTTAAAGTCTAAGTAAAAAAGGACTACCGGTTAAATGGATCTGGGTTTTCTGGACTAAACAACAAATTTCTCTAAAGCAGGATTTAATTGATCTTTTTCAAAAATTTGTAAAGCAGGATTTGATCGTTGGACGTAGGTCTCAAATGACAAGCACTTAACCATGAGGCCAACTGATCGTTGGTGACATTAATCCATATATTTTTAATATATTCTATTTAACCACAATATTTTTAATTAGACACTAAAATTATATATTTTAATTATCTAATACATGCTGAATTTTCCTTTCCGAACTCACATCTTAAAATCGAATTATACACGTACGTATGTCGTTCTGAACTACTACCGAATCTTGATCCGTTGACCGAATATTTGACCGAGTTCGAATTATCTGAATTCCTATAATACTCATACGCATACCGTCCCGAACTTGTATCCATATCCCGAATTACTAACTAGGCGAGGGAGTACTGGATATGAATTTATCATGATTAGTTAATGATGAGTACTAATTAAAAAATGTAACATAAAAAAAGAAAATCGGGATAGAAAAGAAAGGAATAAGAGACACAATTTTGACTTGATTATATGGGCCCTATAAAAAAAAAGAAAATCGAGTTATATCTAACCATTAAAAAATTCACAAGTAAAAGAAAAGGTTGTATTTAATTAAAATTGCAGTTGTATTTAGTTCACTGCCCAAAAAAAAGTAGTATATCAATTTTAAAAATAAATAAGAATCAAAATTTGAACAATAAAAATTGAACCGCATTTCTGGACCTCCCCATGTTTTCAAAATAGGATCACTCAGATCCACTATAGCTAACCCTTAATAAAAAATACTTTTTTAAATGCTAATCTACCCTTCACAAGATTAGTGCTTAATTTTTGATTAGTGTTAATAATATTGATTAGTAAAAGTGATTAGGTTAAATTAAATCTTAACTAAAAAATCATATTTTTATTTTAAGTTTTGGGTTATGGTGAAGAGAAGAAGAGAAAAAGTTAGAGTTTTGGACAATTTTTTACCAAAAATTGCCATTTTTCCTTTGATTTGGGAAACCAGAAGGAGTTTTGGCCCATAAAAGCTCAAAAAATACTAAGCCGAAACTCCCTCTCTCAAGAAGAGTTTGGCTAACTCGAGCCTCAAACTAACCAAGCCGAAACTACTCTAAAACCCGGAGGCTAATGGTCGATCAACAACTAGTTTCAGCGCAGAGTATAAAATTATCGACTGAGCCGAAACTAGTATAACAAATGGTCAGTGAGACACGCAGTTTCTGCTCAGAATTTGAATTTATCGAGCGAGGCGAAACTCTTTCGTCCCAGTCCTATAATATCTATTTAGAGCCGAAACTGCTCCTGTGAAGCCAATAATGAGCTTGTTTCACTCTTCTAGCTTATGCTTATATGCAAAACACTAAACTTAAAAGAATTTTTTTGTAAAAAGGTCATAAGAAATAAAGCTCTGGGTTGTAAATTTGATTTTGATGTGTTTGGGTCGTAGACTGATGTGGATACCTAGAATTTGGTTAGGTCCTATAAGCCTTACTAAGGC
>JAJJMA010301425.1:0-11085 GCA_023529015.1 Papaver nudicaule | reverse complement strand
AAAGCATAAACTATAGATGATAATGAAGGTGTTTTATGCACCTATCAAATTCCCCTACACTTAGACTTTGCTTGTCCTCAAGCAAACTACTTAAACAACAACTCCGTATCGAAGAGTCTACGCTTTTGAACCCCTAGGTGTCCCTAGTAGGACGAGTGAAGTCTCGTGAGGGCTTACAAGACATATACCCCCAAAACCTTTCACTAAATTATTGCTACTTGTGAACGATTAAGGATAAACACTAAACAAACTAGTTAGTTGTCGTAAACTCTTTGACTATAAAAATCCTTTAGCCTTCATATCCATGGCCATTCGTCTAGGTATGCAAAAACTCTACTAAGATAATTATTAAAACAACCGCTCGGAAATCTGTCAAGTTCAATCACTCAAGAAAATAGATAGAAAGTGTGCAAATGTTGGCTAAGTGAACGGTGTTTCCCGAAGTATAGTTATGAATCGCACCACTACTTTCTATATGGGAGATTTCGCACTCAATTAATAAGTTTAATATTCGCGACGTGTTTTAAAATGTCATCCCTCAATACCCACATCGAGTCATTACATTTTGGACTCTAATTTTGCGATGCGGTCATCCCAATCTTCTATAAAGATGTTTTTGATGAATCTTGTCCCTAGTGGCGGCATAAATCTTTCTTTTTATCAAGCTTTTGGGGTACATAAGACAATTTCTTCCACTCCGCATTAGAATGGTCACATTATAATACAATCAAGCACAAAAAATTATCGTCTTTTCTTTCTCAATTTTGAGGCATATAGATTCTCAACCAATCCCTAAATCCTAGATACGATATTAAGGTCATATAAGGGCCCCACCAAATCAAATAGGTAAACATTAAAAAATGCAAAAATAAAAAAGAAAGTGATATGGTTATGACGATCCCGAGATATGTTTGCACATCAAATTGTTCAATTGGTTACCATGTTATGTCTAACAACTAAGTTTATGCATTCAAATACGAACAAACCATTCGTGGGCTCTCTAATTCCTATAGACAAGAGTTCTTGTTTTCCATCTACCTAGAGAGTTGAGTGTTCGTCCCTAATTGTTCACAAGTTTCAAAATTTTGGAGGATATTATTCATGCTCTAGCCACTCCCCCACACTTAAACTTTACATTGTCCTCAATGTAAAATTGAATCATCCAATGTAGTCAAGATGGGAAATCCTAAAATGATATGCAAAAAATAAAAAGCAAAGGGATAAAAATACGTTACAAACTAATGGGTTGCCTCCCATGCAGCGCTTAGTTTATAGTCCTCAGCCCGACTTGGCAAGATTGATTTACCGTACACCAATAATCTGAAAATATGGGGGTCCTTCCAAACAATTATCTGCAATTCTAATAACAACTTCACACAAATATTAGCATACGTTAGCACAAGTGAAATCGTTATTTTATGGAAGTTTCCCCCACACTTAGTCTTTTCTCCACTTGGAAGTGGATAGAGAACATAAAACAAGGGAACTTCTTCGGGTTCCTCCCGGTGAACCTGCACAATGCTAGAATCAAACACATCCAATGGTGGATACTAAGCAGCAAAGTAATCCGACAAGACTTTAGAAGCACAACCATCCAACCCTAAGTGCGGTTGTTTCTTAAGAATTGAGCTAACAACTCTTTGAGAAACTATTTCGATTAAGGGGGAGTCATTATCGCATAAAGGTTTAGATATAGAATTAGATTCAAATTGCAAACCTGATGAGTGAGTAATCACATCCTTTGGAGCTTCTATGTCATCAATAATTTTGGTTTCATTCTCAATCAATTCTTCTTGAATACTCTCCTCTTCATCAGAATCAGGCCACTCGTCAAGAAAAAGTTCGTCGAAGTCAATCCTAAGATCTTCTCTTGAGTACGTGGAACCATTTATAACAATGTTTTCATTATTCCAAGTCTCCACCTTTTGAATAGGTGAATGATCGTTATTATGATCCGGAGTTGGAATTACTTCAACATTGTCACAAGAACTTTCTAAAGGTTGATCATCTTCATAATTGTCATTAATCAAACATTCATTATTAGGTATAGGATTTGTTTCCATTATCTCCTTAAGTTGACCAAAGCGATTCTATAGGTTATCAATGCATCCTTGAAGTTCTTGAATTGCATTCTCCGTTTTCTGATTGTGCTCTTCCATCTTTTCCATCATTTGTTGCATTAAACCTGTCAATCTAGAAGAGTCACTATTATAAGCACAACTATCCTCCCATCCTTGTGATTGCTCACTTACATGCCCACCCAGAGGTTGATATGTATGAGAATAATCAAATGGGGCCATGGAATATTGATCATAACCAAAGGGTTGGTCATGATTGTATTCCCCGTATGGTTGGTAGTTATCATAGGATTGAGATTGAAAACCATATTGATTACCATAATTGTATGTTTGATCTCGTGCACCGTACATGTTATTTCTGAAAGGAAACATGACGTTTCACAAGAAAAAAAAACGAAAACACAAAATAAAAGCTAAAACAAATAACAAATCAATTGATGACCGCTCCCCGGCAGCGGCGCCAAAATTTGATGCGTGTCGTTTACCACAACAAATTAATCGAGATATTTCCCACTAATTAACAAGTAATATAGCGGTAGTAAAAATCGTTCCCACAGAGAGCGATGCAATTGATATGTTATTTAAATCAGCAAAACAATAACAAAAGTAAAACGAAGGGGGGTTTGGTTTGAAATCACGTAAACAATATGAAAGTAAACAAAGAATAATAATAATGAGATGATGATCAAGAATTCCTTCGCTGTTACCAAGCGTTAGACTCAATCAATATACCTGTTTACCTTTCGTTAGAAACATATGTCATCAACCGTAGAATAACAACTAGCTCAGTGTTATCCCCAAAACTCCTTATATCACTGAATGCCGAAGCTCTCGCACACCAGATTCTATCCGTCTGAACCACCAAGTAGTAGCTCACTCAAGGTGTAAACCAATCGAACGCATTAAGGTTTGTGAATTTAGGTTGATCCCAGCAGTTAAACTCTTAGCTCAAGGTCCACTTACTGATGTCGTCTTCACACACAATTGCTCCACAGAATCCCTCTGCAAGGTCTCGTGTTCTCTACTTGTGCAAGAATCAAGATACAATTACTGATACCCTAATCCTTACTAGCAATATAATGATCAATCGACTAATATGGTTGCGCACCCAAACCGCCTAGAGATCAATCATAAACCTTCTAAATAGTAAAAACAATCGACAATGATTCACAATTTAAAACTCAAAGAAACTTGTAATTAATCTTGCTTCACGCTTAGAACATTAAATTCATCCCTAATCTACAAAAGAATTATCCGCTCATTGGAAAATTACAACGAGAAGAAAAGAATAAAGTTCCTCCCAAGGGAGAGGAACCGGTGGTAAAGATACATCTAGAATTGTCTCTAGGCTCCCCTATATATAGGCTTTGATCACCTCCTCTTGATGTGCACTCAACTAGGAAACCATGTTATGATAGGAAACTGTACTTCCTTGAGAAATTGGTTTTAAACCGCCTCAAAATCCTTGCGTCCAAAAACTCTGAGCTGTATCCAAACTCTGTCCAAATCCAGCCCAAATTCGAGTCTAGCTTCAACCCATCTTTCCATATCTTGGTCGGTTTCCAAATCACTTTCTAACCACTGCCAAACATCCCAGACCATGGCTAACTAGCCATCAGCAGCAGAAACACACCTTTTTGCTCCCTGTTTTGTCGTCCAAATCTTGATGCATTCAACTACAGAGACTTACCAAATCCTTGGCAAACCGTCTTCACGCCATGCCCAACAGTCCAAACTTGCTCAACCAACATACCCATCGACCCATGTCCTTGCCAACAACGTCATTCCCTGTCTTCTCTTCTAATTCATAACCCCAGAACATAGCCATTAAACGACCAAAGATGATCTCATAACACATAACCATGGCAGCAAGCTTGCAACTGGTACAGTCATTTCGTCAAACAGTTTATGTGCGTTATTTATGTTGAAGAGGAACAAGCTCAATTTGATTCTTTGATTAACACAGCTCCGTCCCTGTAATGTTGATTCATTCACACACACTTCACATCAAACAATATACAGCAGCAACACAGTATTCCTGCAACATAGGGTTTCTTCACAATGGCAACAACAGTAGCCTTTTCTTCCTTGTCTTCTTGTTGATTTTCTAATCAAAATACCACCCAAAACCGAACCCTTAGTTCCTTGATTCGATACCTGACCTTGGCAAACATCCATTGGTCCCTTGGCTCACCGACGGCATCTCTTGGTGGTAGAAACTGTCACTGCCTTAGCTTGAGAAGAAGAAGAAGAAAAACATGAATGAACTGGTCGTTGTTTACTCGACCTAATTTTGTTGGTTATAGACAGCTGGTTCTGTCCGTATAACATGAGAATCAGGAGAATATAACCACAGCATGAGCTGCAGTCCAGTGGTTCGCAGGACGTTACAGAAGCAGGAGGTCCAGGCTTCGATCCCAGCCACTGCGTTCAATTTTTTCTTCTTTTCTGATCTGTCTGAAGTGCCCCCTTAACAGAGCCAGGACGTCACATAGCATCTCCACTTTTTATTATCAGGTCCCTGAATATTTATCTTATGGTCCCTGGATTTCTTCATAATTATGATTTAACCCCTGGTTTTCAATGTTTACTCTCCTGATATCCCTCTTTTTCATTCTCTAATTTTTGCTAACTTTCTTCATACGAATTCGGAATGACTTGATTCTTTCGCCGTTGGCTTCGTAATTCAATTATCTTCAAGATAGAGCCAAGAAAATCCGCATTTGAATGAGTGATGTTTGGTCTTTGGCCTTTCTCCTCTTTTTGCTCTTTCGTTCCCTGCTCCTTTAAGCACTTTAGCTCATATTTGGATGATTCAACCTAATAAACGCTAAACAATAGAAAACAAGAATAATGCAAAGTATTTCACAAGAAAACTAACAAAGAAAGCATAAACTATAGATGATAATGAAGGTGTTTTATGCACCTATCAGCAAACCTGTGTTTGGTCCACGTGTGGTGTGGATATGGGTATCCTGATCATCAGGAATAACGTGAATCTGAGAAGGACCCGCCTTGTTGGAATGAGATAGGGTTTCCACACGTGAAAGCCCTGGATTTGTTGGTGGCGTCAACTTTTCTGAGAGAGTCCTCAAGCAAGTCAGCAACTCCATCTGGGTTTTCACCATATTGTTTTGACTCAGGGCTAGATCTTGTTGGGTCTTCATGAGATCCGCAATGCTAGGTGAGTCTTCAGTACTCCTTGTTTCTCCTATGCGGGGCCCAAAGAGAAAAGCTTCTGTGCGGCTTGAGATAGGAGTGTAAGGGGTAGGAGAGATAGTGGTATTGGTGGTCCCCACCATATGAGAGAGAGGGGACGTGATTTGGGATAAGGTTGGCGTGGTGGAACCCACCAGAGGAGTTGACATGCCCATGGAGAAGGGGGATGAGGTTGGCCCCCTCTGGGTTGAGGCAGAAGCAAAATTAGGGTTTTGAGTAGGGATAGGGCTCACGGTTTGGGTTGGCCCCACTTGAGTTGAGGTGAATGTGAGATTAGGGTTCTGGGACGTGATGGGATTCACGTCTTGCATGGTGGGGCCAGCAGAGGCCATGGCGCCACTAACCCTAGGATTTGTTGCTCCACTCGTAGATGAGGTTGTGGGACCACTGGTGATATTTGGAGAATTGGTATTCTCTGAACTCTGCCTCCTGGTTTCAACCATATCTTCTTAAAACTGAGATAATGACCTCCCACTGTGGTCGCCAAATGTTTTAGGTGTAAAACAATAAAGAGAATTTGAGGGGTAAAGTATGAAGTGTAATGATGTAATAAGAGATTGTAATGGAATTCGAGAGGTCAAGATCGAACAAGACTCGCCTAAACCAAGAAATGGCCGTTCGAGTATTGCTTCAGTTACAAGAAGAGGATTTTAGGGTTGGTTTAGGGAGGGAAGCAGAGAAAGATGAGATCAGAGAATTGCTATGATTTTCTGTGATGTTGTTGATATGATTGCTAGATAAGGATGGATATTCAGTTCTCACTAGATATTAAATGCTGAGTGAGAAGAGTTAATCAATTATCGATAAGATAGACTTGATTATACTTGCACTGAATTAAACTGTTTGTTCTTGCTGAACTTGTTGTTATCCAAACTGGTCGAGTGACCTATTTATAGCAATATATTTCCAACTGATCCCGTAAGAAGTGGAAGAAGTGGAAGAGTGGGAGTGAGGAACGAGTGGGGTCAGTTGTTAAGAGTCTTGCGCCTAATAACAGGGAAGACTAACAACCCACTACCTTATCCCATCTTCTCAGCAACGTTCACACGACTTGGTTTCTTTCTCGTTAAGTGATTGAGCCGTTGCAATCACACGTGCCGTAGACCGCCAAACCAAAACCCTAAAGAATATCCCCCAAGTAACTTACTTGATTCTCGTAAGATTTGTTAAAGATTGAATATTTGTTAAGTCAAAGCTGACTAAGTGCAAAGTCGTACCAATTACTGGTAAACTCAGGACTTTTGCGTAAAGATAGAGATTAAGCGATAAGCTTGTGTATCTCTTTTAGGTTTTGGTTTAAGGATTGAGCCGGGCAATCACCATTTAAACCAATGAGATAAATCTAAGGGTTGAGCTAGCAACCGCCATTTAGATAAGATAAGATAGGACTAAGGATTGAGCTATGCAATCGCCATTTAGACCGAGAGGATTTCAACAACTCTCTGTGGCAATAGTCAAGTAAATACGACTTTCAGTTTGCCATAAATATGAGAAATTGGCTTGTGGCATGTAATACACCAATTCTCTGAGTAATGAAGACATATGAATGTCTAAAATAATATAGGTCATAGCCATGAGCCATGATTAAGAATTATAGCACTGATTTATAGAAGCAAGTCTATAATCAGGAAAAACAGACGAATGATGCTATCACGGCGTAGCCATCATCAAGAATGCATAAGCATTGCCAATACAAGACCTAAAGATAGGCCATAATAATTATAATAAGCCATGTTGCATGGTATAATAATCTTATTGAGAAGTTAGGCATAAGGCGCAAAGGGTAAGCCATAACATTTATGTTATTTTCGGATTTCTGGACAGTTTGCATGTTATCCATTAATAAAATCGCCCAGGCCAGCCTATATTAGATAAAAATCTGAATTTTTAGTATGTTATAGGAAATTCATTTCGTGAAGGAAGCGCCTCCTAATTCCTTACGGATTGGGCTGTAAAAATCACCCCATGAGGAAATACGTGAGCTGAACTGCCAGATTTCCGAATTTGATTAGGAAACTAGAGTATTATGGACTAAATAAAATCCATAATCCTCTAGGATTTGGATCTGTGGGACCCATAAATAGGGGGAGGCTAGGAAAAGATGAACCCTAGCTCAAAGGAGGCAAGGCTAGCCGTAAGGGGAAGATGATGATCATGGACCTCCATAAGTACAAGTGAGGGAAAACAAATAAGACCCCACGAATTAGGCGAGAGCCAACTATAAGGCCCCCATAAATTAGGCTAAGCATGATTATGAGGCCTCCAGTATTTGGCCAAGGCATAATCTTGGACCTCCAAGAGTTTGGCCAAGGCATAATCATGGGGCTCCAAGGAATGACCTAGGGCATGGCCGTGGACAAAGGGAAGGATGCGTGGGCATCCAATATTAAAGCAAGGAGTGGATGCATGGGCATCCAAAACTAAGGCGAGGGGTGGCGCAAGGGCCCCCAAGTAGTTGAGCAAGGGTGATGCCATGGGCATCCAAAGATTAAGGCGAGCCATAAGTATGGACACCCAAAAACTAAAGAAAGGGGACAGCCATGGGCGTCCAAAATCAGGCCAAGGGAGGATGCATGGGCACCCAAAGAAGAGGCAAAGGGGAATGTCGTGCCCATCTAAAGTTCAAGCATGGCCAAAGTTTAGGCGTGGACATGGGATGGAGCTTGGGCGTGGCCGTGAGGACGGGATAGGGTTTAGGCCAAGAGCGGCCGTGAGGTAAGATAGGGATTAGGCCAAAGATGGCCGTGAGGTGGGGATAAGGCAAAGGTGGCGTGGACGCCCAAAAATCAGGCCAAGGCATGGCCATGGACGTCCAAAGCTAAGGGGAAGGAGTGGCCATGGGCCTCCAAGGGTTAGGCGAGGCAAAAGATGTGGATACCCAAGTTTAGGCCAAGCAAGTAGCATGGGCATCCAAAGTTAGGCCAAGCCAAAGGCGTGGGCATCCAAAACTAGGCCAAGGCATGACCGTGGATGCCCAAAGTTTGGCCAAAGGAGTGGCGTGGGCATCTTGGCCAAGTAGATGGCCGTGTATACCCTAATCAGGCCAAGGTTGGCCGTGTACACCCAATATGCCTAAGGCGTGAATGGCCTAGGGTTTTGGCTCAAGCACGAGCTAAGCTAATGCGCATGCGTAGGTATTTTATCGTATAGGCTAGGGATATGGACCATGCTACTAGGCTAGGGTCGCGAGATATCAAAATACATCTAACGGTAATTAAATATCTTATCCCTACTATAAAATAAATTCATACCTTATCTCGAGCTATTCCAGGATGCCAGAAATTAATGTGAAATTACTCCTGCGACCTCCTCGCCAAAAACCACCATCAACATTAAGTACCCTGCGCAGCATGGAACCGTGAGTGTTCCGGGGTGAGCATAGAGTTGATGGACCAGCCGCATCCGCATAGAAGCCTTATCCACGAACATGGAGCCCAAACAGGGCCTTGTACTTTGGAGTACCCGCATAAGCTTGACTTGTGATAATCTTGTCATCTTATTCATGACTCTTTTGTGCGGCCAACTTCGCCTAATCAGAAGTTCGTTAGCGTCGCAACACAAGAGACCAATACTGAAACTGTATCTTTCGGTGTCAACCGTCTTCCGGGTGGAGTATCATTTTCCCCAGCTAGAAACAACTCAATGGCGACTCCTTTAAGTGATAATCAAGTCCCCAATCCGTTGGCAAAGGATTGGGTAACGGTAAGACTTCATTCTCTTTGCTACATTTTCACTTTTAGTAGAAAAGTAAAAATCCCGTCAGATTTTCCTGTTTCGAGTCGCGTCACGAGAATAGCCATAAAATCTTCATCCGATGGCCGATTTCGATGATTGACCCCAATTTAGAAAAAGGACTTCAGTAGCTTTCACCTCGAAGAAGAAAATCTGAATTTCATGCATTTTTGCTCGTTACTTCATGTGTCACAAAGTAACGCCACGTCCAGGAATATTGCAGACTGCATGCTGTTCAGTAGAAAAATCATTCCGGACAGTAGATTGCTCAAAAAATTAAGCCCTTTTAGCACGTGATAGGAAACATCCATACGAACAACTCTCGTGAAAGAAGTTTCATCATATCTCTTACGGATTTGTACAGATTTTGAGTTTTTCGCCGCTCTTCGTAAGAATTCAGACGTCAGAAAATTGCTTCTTCAAATAACGTCGTAAATCTTTCGATATATCTTCTTTCAATGACTTTTCTTCTTTATTTGATGTAAAATGGACCTGCTACAGGAGTTGGGCAGTTCTCATTTGTTCCTCTGGGACGGATCCCAGTGCTTGAAGAATCGTCTCCGAATACACCGCCCAAATCTTCTGACATGATTACTGAGCAGAATAAAAGTGGATACTCCACAGGGCCTAAGTCTTATGTGACACAGGTTACCTCTTGTTAACTTCTTCAATCCGAAACAAAACATTTAGTATTTTATTCTCACCTTGTTTGCTCTTGCAGCCTTCTGAGGATAATGAAGAGATTGAAGATAGTTACTTCGTCGGTAAAAAGATCAGTGATGGCTAAAACCTCAGTAAGGATTTTGACAATGTCGCTGACGAAAATCCTCCCATTGCCGAGGTAAATTTGATCACCTTCTTATGCTAAGCTTTCATCATATAGCTTGAAACATATTATTAAACTTCTGCTTGCTTTGAATCTTCTGTCAGCTCGTCAATAAAGAAACACAAGCCCACGAGAATATCAATGTTGCTGTCGTAAATGCTCCAATTAGATGGATGCTTCGGGAGTTTCCTCATGCTGGTGTGATGTATAATCCTCCCCATGACACGACTCTCCCTGGTCATAAACTAGTGGGAGGATTTAATGTCCCAGAGAGACACGTCCCACTGTATGAAAAGATATGGAATCGTTATGGTCACTTCGTCATTGCTGGAAGAAGTGTCTGCTTTCATACACTTATCGGCATTGTAACCGACCTTATGAGTGTGATTTCAAAGATGAAGGCTACCCCGCTGAGAGATATGACTGACGAGGCATTGAATGAGGTAGGAGAGTTGATTGATACCCTAAAGACATTCGAACTCAATTTGCTTTGGCTTCAGGCGAGAATCCAATACGTTCGAACAAAGCGTGCTGCTGTTGGCAAATTCACCCATGATTTGGTGAATTAGGAAGAGAGGAATCATGCTGCCATGACTGAGGAACTCCGTAAGTTAATTGAAGAGGTGAAGAAGAAGACTGCTCATATTGCTCTAATAAAGAAGGCAGTTGATGAAGGAGCGAGATCTTCATTAGATGGTTGTTTCTGAAGAGCTTCAGGAGCAAAACATTTTCTCAGTAGAATTTTATTTTGCTTTTATTTGGCTTTATGAACAAAGGGTTTGGAGGAATTGATGGTTTTGAACTCATAGGTTTTGAACTTGAATTCTTTTGAATTGACTTGTTAAAAGGCAAGAGATTGCTTGCACTTTTATTTTGGAGGAATTGGAAAGTGAATCTTCATATCTTCTTGAGCCACTGCCATTGATCACCATGTTTGAAGGCCGCTCATATATTGCACTTATCATGTATCGCCTATCAGGCATGACTCGAGATATAACATAAGGTCCCACCCAGTTTGGTGTGGACCCCGAAATAGAAGTTACTTTTCGGTTAGTGCGTCGCATAACCTTATCTCCTTCTTGAAAAGCAGCCTTAGGAACCCATGACATCTCAGGTGTCTTTCGCCTATAAGACCGTTGCTTTTGCCCGTACCCACTTATTTTTAGTGGCCTTGATTTCCTCATGAGGTGCCTCAGAGGATTTGATAGACTTGATGCAATCAAGTCCCCA
>JAJJMA010301414.1:0-12221 GCA_023529015.1 Papaver nudicaule | reverse complement strand
CATCAGCTCGTTATATGCGAGACACACGCACACACACGGACGAGCTAAGTTAAGCGTGCCCCCTTAAATAGTCACATGGATGGATACTTGCAATATTTGAAATCTGTATATGTACGCTAAATACATGGATTTCCGTTGGATTTCCACACGATTGATATAGGGGTACCAGATTTTTCAGGTCCGATACCAATCTGCGGATACCAATCCATATATCCAATGGCCAAAAATATTTAAAATTATTTTATCTTATATGAATTGGTATCGTCTACGAGAAGTCCAGTACCTCTATATCAATCTTGGATTTCCTTTCCAATCCACAAGCCCATGAGCACAGTGACGGATCTATGTTGATACAAAGGGGGGCAGTTGTCCCCCCTAAATTTATGCAATGAAGAAAAATCAATGAGATATTTTAGGGTTAATTAATATTTGTCCCCCCTAAATTTAAGCAATTAAGCCATATCAGTAAGATATGTTAGGTAAATTAACTAGAAAGTCCATTGTTGAGCAAATACGAAGGGAGAAACTGTGGCTAACAAGGTAAAGCTTTATGGAAAAACGTCAAAAAAAAAATTGCGGCCTCCGGCCGCTTTCTATCTCATTAGCATTATTTTTGACTTTGTAAAATTGTCCCCCCAATCAAAAAATCCTAGATCCGTCACTGCATGAGCATCCATTGTTATGACCTGCAAGGCTTGAAAGGGTGTGAAGCTATCTCCCCATCGCCGAGAAGTCCAGTACCGCTATATCAATCTTGGATTTCCTTTCCAATCCACAAACCCATGAACATCCATTGTTATGACCTGCAAGGCTTGAAAGGGTGTGAAGCTATCTCCCCGTCTCTTCACCTCATATTTCGGGAAATATAATAAGTTGACACCCAAAAATCTATAAAAAAATTCTGCATTATGACTCGACGGACAATACTCTGTGATTGTGACCGGTACGTTATTATAGTGAGCGGGCATGAATTGGGTCACTCAGTATTTCCTTTCACTCACATGGAATTTTCTCTTAGATTTTCTCTCGGTATACTTTGGCCAGTTTCTATGGGACACAAAAAATCCAAAGTATGAGTGTTTTGGCTGGCTATGAACCTAGCAAAGGGCCAAAAATAACGTTGCAAAGTTGCAAATTTGCAACCATGCAACGTGAGATGGAAATACCATCGCCGATAGTTTTTCCATCGATATCTACTTTCTCCTACTTCTTTCCTACTTTTTAATTTAAATAATCTTTTAAATTTGGACTCTACAAATAATATATAAATATATAAAAGATCGCACCGAGCATTAAATATATTATTTACACCCTAGTTTTGTTCTGTCCCATTTTTGATTTGCTAGGCAACGTCGGATTGCAAAGCCTTTGTTTTGCTTGGCTGGAACCGTCCTTAGCAATTAGGGGTGCACATTGGGTCGGGTGGGTTGGGTTTAGCCTAACCCAAAGCCAACCCACCTAGGGGGTGGGTTTAAAATTTGCCGACCCAAACCCAACCCACCCTTACTGTGGGTTGGGTCAAAACCCAACCCAACATTTAGGTGGATGGGTAGGGTGGGTTGGTGGGTTACCCATCAATTTTTCGCCAAAATTTTGGCATGAAATACTTTTAAAATTTTGATCCTCGGCCACCTAATAAAACAGTCATAAGACTCACTACGCCAAAAATGAAACAAGAACAACTTAAAACCACATAAAAGTCTACAATAAGTCAATAACATTTGTCTTGAAACATTAACTAGCAAAATACATAAAGATGGATGACTGAGATGTGAGGATGGCTGAGATGTGAAAGAGTAAAAGACTGATATAAAGTTTTTGCGTTTTTTTTCTTCGTTATATATAAAGATGGATGGCTGAGAGGTGAGGGTGAAGCAGGGGTAGGTAAATCTAAGGGTTAGTGTATTATGTGATGGGTTGGTGGGTTGGGTAGGGTGGGTTTGAGTTAAACCCAAAGCCAACCCACCTAGGTGGGTCGTTTTTTTTTTGGGTGGGTCGTGGGTTGGGTCTGTGCAGCCCTATTAGCAATAGCATTTTCGAAATTTAATTCCTTCCAACAATCTTAATGTTAGCTAGCTTGTGTAAGAACTAAGAACACATCTTGGTAACTAAAACCAGTCTTCTTCGTTTATGAGAGGCCCAAGCCCAAATATTTTGGGTCCTGGGCTGTACCAGCCCAACCTGATGGCTTGGATATGGGCGGGGGTAGGGGTGAGCAAAACCACCGAAACCGCGGTTTGGACCGGAACCGGCCCGCAAATCTGCGGTTTAGAACCAAACCGTTCATCCAACGGGGCGGTGGCGGTTTCATTTTCCAAACCGCATCATTTAGCGGGGCGGTTGCGGTTCGCCCATGAGAACCGCGGATTTACCCGCAACCGTTACTAAGGGATAGCCAAACTATGCCCGGGTGACCCTATTACTCCTATCGCTTTCCTCTCTCAGTTCTGCTGATAGGTTTTCATCTAACCCCATCTTCTCATTTTGCGCCTCCATCTTCTCTGCAACACCACTCCTCCATCTCTCTCTCAATATCTTTGCTACCACCACTCACCTCTCTCAATCTCTCTTTGCTACTACCACTCGCCTCTCTCTCAATCTCTTTTCTCTCTTCTCAGATCTGATTTACAAAGCTGTTCTTATTTGTTGTTGCTGCTGGATCTACAAATACAAATGAAAAAAGCTAGACTTGGTTGGGTTAATGTCTGAGAGATTGGGATTGGTTTTGACTATTAAGGATTTGGCTAATGAGATTTACAAGAAGATGGAGGATGTGAAAAGTAGTAAAGGGAGGATGTGAAAATTATTAATTCTGGTTTCAGGAAGGATTAGATTTCATTTTCATGGATTCTTCTTGATAAAGGATTAGTTTTCTATTTTAGAAACTTGTTTTTCTAAAGTGGGTTGTTCTTGAATTTTGGTTATGGTAAAGCTTTGTTTAATGGCATCTTCAACATACCCAATTACTGTTTTCCGTCAAGAACAGGGGGTTTACAGGACTTGTAAGGTAATAATTTGGGAGTTTCTTATGTTTTTTCTAGGTTTCTTGATCTGGTTTGTTGTTTAGTTTGTAAACTGAATTCAGGTGTTCTTGAATCTTGATTGTGTTGTCTGGGGGTAAATGCTGGAATTTTTTTCTATTGGATCTATTACTAAGGTTGTCTGTGAGACGGTTGTGGGTGGCAAAATTAGTAGTGATGCAGGATACAATGAAGAAGGAAGAATTGTTAACAGGTTGAAGATGACCGAGTTAACCCATTGTATTGTGAGCCAACAAGGGAAACGAACTGGCGTCAAAAAAAAAACAATCCCTGCCTTTTTTCAGTTCTCAACTGACACGAGTCATGGTCATAGACATGTGAGGAGGTTTTTTTTGAACACCTGGTCTTCACATGCAAAATGGTTGGGCCCACACATACGCGTGTGTGAAGTAAAAGAGTTGAAAAAGTTTTTTTTTTTTTTTTTTTGTCTTTATTGAAAACCGCGGTTCCCCGCGACCGCACCGCAAGAACCGTAAAACCGCGGTTCTAAAAACCGGCAGTGCACGGTGCGGTCGCGGTTTGATTTTTGAAACCGCACCTTTGGACGGTGCGGTCGCGGGGACCCCCTAAACCGCAAGAACCGCACCGTTGCTCACCCCTAGGCGGGGGTCAAAGGGAAACTTATCATTTTCTCCTAGGCCCAAATAAACAATCCTAATTTAGGATATAAGTAAGTTTGGAACATTGCATTCTGTTGCGGTCTTCCAGGGATTCACAATTTGGATAGACAAATAAGTATCAAATATTTAGTGGCGCAAAACATGCCACAACAAATTTGCTTATAATTTAATTTGAAACAGAAATATTGTCAAAAGTTTCACCAATATCAGGGGCGTAACAGTTTAGCTTTGGTTGAAATTTTGCACATAATTCCAAACGAACACAATTCCATGTTTTCCTTACAAAGGTAAAATCACAACTGAAGAATCCCTCTTATTCTTCAAATTCGTCCATCACACTGCACTTGGGGTATAAGTATATAAGTACCGTGTACACGTACTCTTCCATCAATGAGATAATTTCGAAAGACAACTTAATAAAAACTTGAAAAAAAATTAAATTAAAAACGGTCAAACGAAGACTTTAATGGT
This sequence comes from Papaver nudicaule, assembly GCA_023529015.1. Taxonomy (NCBI): domain Eukaryota; kingdom Viridiplantae; phylum Streptophyta; class Magnoliopsida; order Ranunculales; family Papaveraceae; genus Papaver; species Papaver nudicaule. The sequence goes on along the minus strand of JAJJMA010301414.1, from coordinate 8,089 downwards.
CAACGGCTGGTCTTGGATACCAACGGTACATCTTGAACATTTGTTGGGTACCAAACATTAAAGAGGGAAGATCCACTCACAATTTGTCCTCACAATACTACTATCTCACACTTTCGGCTCCAATTTTTTGATAAACCCAAGCGACATCAAATTTAAAGCTGATATTTTATGTGTATGTTCTCTTATAAAGTACTACATACCCACAAAAGATGAACACCTTTCGAAACAGATACCCCTCATTTACTTATTTGAATATCGTCATTTAAAAGATCAACGAACATTTAATGGTGGAAATTAAGATTTGTAGATAATTAGGTTAGGTATCTTCCAATTCGCTCATTTTAGATAAAAACGTGGATATATTAGATGAACATACGACATAAAATTTTAGCTTCAAATTTATTGTCGTTTGGGTTTTATCGAAAAAATAGTGTCCAAAATGTGAGATGAGCCGGGATGATAATGTTTTGTTAATTTGAACGGTACTTACCATAAAATTTGTTCTGTAAATTTTGCATTGCAATGAAGGCATCAGCTTGGTTAACATATAGCAAAGTTCCGGCCCTGACACAGCTTAAAATGCTAGAAACATTTTAGTTTGGGAACGTAACATAGAAGATAAAATATTAGGGTGTTATTAATTTTTTTTTAGAAAAACATGAAATTTAGTGAGTTTATGACGACTATATTAAAACTCAATTATGATTAAACTAAAAGGGAGGCGGTACTAGTTAAAGGTAAACCGCCTCCTCCACCACATATGGTGCACCATTTCCCACATTTTTGCGATGATGTAATGATGCAAACTAATAGCTTATTCATTACTATAATTAGTAATTAGTAATATCTAATAGGCATGGATAATGATAGAGCACAATCGTTTCTGAAGGCAAAACTCAGAGATAGCAAAATACTTTGATGAGCTCTTTTAGCTTAGATTTATTTAAAGATAGATTAATTGGTAATGTTACAAACTATTCATTAACTGGTGCTGATATTATTTTCATCACACCAATAGTACAATTCAGTAGCCACCACCACCATGACCACCTCCTTCACCAGCTCCACCACCACTACCATAGGCAACTCCATGTTCACCTCCTGCTGCGTACCCTGAACCACCACCGCCACCACTACCACCACCTCCACCGTATCCACCACCATGTGCTCCTCCAGCGTTACCACCACCTGCACCTCCACCGGCTCCACCTCCACTACCGTATCCTGCACCATGCTCTCCTCCAGCACCATATCCACTTCCACCTCCCCCTCCACTACCGCCACCACCACCGGCACCATACTCACCTCCAGCACCATAACCAGAACCACCACCAGCTCCTCCTCCACTTCCATAACCACCACCATGAGCTCCACCAGCACCATAACCACCACCACCTCCACTACCGCCACCACCACCCGCACCACCCCCGTGATCACCTCCAACCCCATAGCCAGCACCCCTACCGGTACCGCTTCCAGCACCATACCCTGCACCGTGTTCTCCACCGGCACCATATCCTGCACCACCTCCTCCACCACTACCTTCACCACCACCGTGTGCACCACCACCAGTTCCATAACCTGCACCACCACCTTCTCCACCACCACCACCATACCCTACAGACTCTACTCCTACGTTGAGCTGGCCATGAGTACCAGCTACATAACTAGCTTCTTCATTCTCCGGAGGAACAGTTAGGAGGTTTCTAGCAGCTGAACAAATGCTCAACCCTAATAACAGAATGAAAACAACACTCGTTACTCTTTTATGAATAGCCATTTTTAAGCTAACAGAATGTGTAACATAAATTGATGAGAATGCAAGGGGAAGGAGAGCTGGTATTTATAGAGTTTGGAAGGGGTCAAAAACCATGTTGCGTGAGCTTGAGAGATAAAAGAAGTAGAGAGGAATGGTTGAGCACATGCAAATGCAGTTTTAATGGACCATCACTAGCCTACACTAATTATTAGTAGTATTAGTTGTCAAAGATAGTGTGATTTTGCTGTTGGTCATACTCCAATAGTGAGTACATGAACATGTCTTATCCTAATAATAATTGGTATCCGTAGTATGTATATCATGGTAATATTTACTAGTGGATGTCTACTCATTTAAATCCCCTTTCACAGCATAGTTTTTCTTTTTTTCTTTTTAGGTTTCTTGAAGTCCTAGCTGGGGTTATACTAGTGACCACCTCATGGAGGAAAAGGGCTTTTAAGCTTAGACTGTGAACTATGAACTGTGTTAAATTGACAACAAAAAAACACACCTCCACTCTTTTTCTGATTCGCAAAATCAATTTGATACTCCTCAAGTCCAAACTCAAATAACAATACCAGTCGGCCACTAGAAAGGACTTCATATATATACACCGTACTTACTATTACATGAAAACCTTTTAACACATACCACAATTATCAATGTATAATCTGAACCGTTAATTCTAGTACATCTGTCAGTTTTTAAGGTGAGGCATGATATACGTTGTGCCTGTTCGATCAAATAATGAAAGAAGTTGAAATCCACGATCCCAAAGTTCCATTATAACCCTAAAGAGCAGGTCTTATATAAAGCTTAAGAATGAGCAACAATAATAGCATTAGATCACACAGCTTAGATCATGTTCCATTGTAACCCTAAAGGGCAGGTCTTATATAAAGTTAGTCGAGTAACTTTCGGTTCACTTTCTCTTTCTAGCGGCGGCACTAGGAGTGATACACCAAGCCTTAACATTTTATTTTCTTCTTCATATCTTCGCCTACTGAACCAAAAACAAGGACTGCTGCACAGATCTATATTCTTCATCAATCAACGACATAATAACAATGGAAGATTAGATATATAACAACAACAAGACCTCGCATTATTATATTTCCTCTCATAAACTTTTTACCCTGCATACAGAAGGTGCCTTATGTAATAGTAGCCACTTTACTGATAAACAAGTCTTGTTGGAGTAATTGCGTGTTATGATCTTTTTCGAATGTGGAGAGTTTTCTCTAATCTAAATCTGTATCTTGTGTGGATCGGTTTCGATTCAGCTCATTAATCCAGACCAAACCATGATTCTAACTATTCAAATGGAGATTTTTTCAGATTACCAACACGTACTGAATATTGCACAAAATGAATGTTTTGTACATTTAGCACTGATACATAACATCCATTAAAAATTTTGTGGTTTTATGTCTTGAATGAGGTGATCAGGTTGTTGTACATGTATGGTGAACATTGGGTCAATTTGGCAATTCCACTTCAGTCGTTGCATTCTAAGTCAACCCTAAAACTATACTCTAATTTGGTGAGAGCAATTTCATGGTTTTTCAAGGAATTCCTAAGTCATCTACTCCATAAATTGGTTGAGATTAAATTTTCTTGCAAATGCGATTTCGTTGGACAGAAGTGTAGTACAAGTGTGATTTTGCTATTCAAAGCGCTGAGAACAGCCTCACTGTTGGCTTGAATTGGGGCTGCTGCAATTGGGGTTGAAGGGATAACTGGTGATGGTGCCTGTGGATGCTTGCTGCGTAATTCATACAAGGTACAGAATTGGGTGGTGCAATACCACTCGAACTTAGAACACGAATAGCCGCCGTATAGTGCCCACTACTCAGCTTCCTCAGACAAGCAAGTAAGTTACTGTTGTTGTTCTTCTTTTTCTTGTCATGGTTCTTAACAGGTCTTGTACTATCAGTATAGCCTAATAGATCCGGTACAAGACTGATGCAGCCATCAGTTTCCCTCCATTTGACCAAGGCATGATTTATTGAGGCTATTTGCAGTCTTTTCCTGGTACCGGACCGCTCTTCCTGAGTCTCTTTGGGGATGTATAGGTTCAGTGTACAGACTGGCAGGAGAAGCAAGTTTATCCACTGTGATATGTTAGTTGGGTTAAGCAATACCTTGTCAATTGATGATTGCAGGGTTCTAGAGAAGTTAATCCTACAAAGGGGAGGAATGCTAGACACAGTGGGGGATTTGTCGCAAGAAGACTGAATTCAGTAATTCGGATCTGGGTCTGAACCATCCCAACCTGCTGGGCTTGGACGTGAGCGGGGTTTGTAAGAAAAATATAACATTTGCTCCTAGGCCTAATTATAGTTTACGTTAGTTCTTCTTAGGCTTAGTTTGGTATTGCTGTGAGTTTTTCAAAAGCGGTTTTCTGCTGTGCGTTGCTGTGCTGTGCTTTTTGAAAAAATCAGTTGAGCGTTTGATAAACCATAAATTTTAAAGTAAAGCAAATTTAAAACATCATGAAATAGCGTTTGGTAAATATTATGCGCAACCATTATTTATGTTCCAAATGACTAAAATATACATACTTTTCATAATTGAATATTTTGATATTTGTTTTTAGTTTTATTATTAAAAATTTATTTTATTGATTTCGTACCAGTTAACCTTCCATTTAACTTTTAGCAATCTTATCTCTCAATTGGAATCTAGAAAATAGTTTGCAAATCATGATTTTTCTTATTTTTGAAAGGGTTCAAATCATGATTATTATCTATAAATATTATGAGATATTGAGAATAAAATTTAATTGTATGAAAGATTTAAGGGTATATTTTTGTCATTTAATAATTATTGTGCTCGCTCGTTCAGAAAATGCAAGAAGAAAATCAACGATCCATAACATCTCACTGTAACCCTAAAGGGCATGTCTTATAGTGAAGCATATGAAATACGTATAGCTTTCAGTTTATGTTTTCTTTCTAGCGGCGGCAGTAGGGGTGATCCACGAAGAACACTAATATTTTATCCACCAAAAACAGGTACTACAGATCTATTATCTTCATCCATCAACACTAACAGCAACAAAATCATGGAAGATAGATATCTTAACACAACAAAAATAACATCTCGCGTTATGATATTTTCTCTCAAAAGCTTTTATTTCTAAAGCTGTAGGTGTCTTTTTTTGCCAAGAAGAACGCTAAATCAGATCACCTCCGGTGATGTAATCCAACATGGATTTTGGATTACAAAAAGAAGGAATTAGAAGATGTGATTTTTTCCAAAGAAACTTTGTTCGCAGTGTCTTAGATCCAGATTTGGAATTTGTTGGAATCTACAAGTCTTATTTTAGGGTGAATTGTTGGAGTTGAATTAGAAGATGTGATTCTTTCTTAAATGTGGAGATTTTATTTGTTGGGCCTCGTCTAGGTCAAGTTGGACAAGTGCATCCATTACGTCTGTTCTCCATAAACCAAAGTTATTGGTTCCAGTAAACTTATCAACCTTGAGTTGTGCTCTATGAGTATGTAGTATTTCTTCCTTAGTTTCATTATCCTTTGTAGTCTCCGACTCAGGCCTCTTCGTGTTTTCATCTTCTGAATCACCCATGACTCACACAAGCGATAAAAACTAAACTTTGAGATTAATAATAACTCAAACTTTCAGAAAATACCTTCACTGCAATACTAAGAATTACCCCTAGCTCCAAGATCTGACACCCTGGCTCTGATGCCAATTGTTGCGCTAAAACCTGCGGAAGCGTTTAACCAACAACTACAAAGATAATCTTAATACGCCAAGAACACCAAGCACACACAATCAAGAAGACAAGAATTAACGAGGTTGAATCCTCGGGAAGGAATAAGTGATTTTATATATTATCGTACCGAGAGAATATATAAAACCCAAGAGAGAAGAAGAGCTTCTAGTATATCTCATAGGTTCTCCCAAGGGCTCTATTTATATATATAGGTTACATACTTACCCTACAAGTAAAGGGTTTCCTAATACTTGTCTACAAAGAACATTCTAGACATACATAGAATTTCCTAGTTTAGGCATAAGTAAACAATTATGGAATGTCCTAGAATAATCTAGAATTCCACCGACTCACCAAGTTGAGTTTCCATAAAACTCCTAACTTTTGACCGACCTAAATCCTACAAGGAAGCTCGGACATGGGCACTAACAGTGGGTCATCAGGAGGTGGAGTTCGAAGGGAGTTGCCAAAGACTAGTGAATCTGATGAACAACGCAGCCTCTAAGATACACTGGAGAGCGAAAGCAAAGTGGGAGGATTTTCAAACCATATCCTTATGCTCCAAAACTTTAAATAATTTTTTTTCTTTTTTTGATTGGTAAAGAATTTGGTGCTAACGAGTTTCGAACTCAGGTCACTGGTATCATCATCCAAAACTTTAATTAATATTTTGGTTCCTAATTATGTAACTCAATGCAACAACTGTCTGTGATTTAGAAGGTTACCCTCCAGATTTCATCTTTGGCCTGGTAGAGAGGGATTGTAATGACAGTCATGACTCCAGCCATATAATGGCTCTGTTTAGTTTGTTCTGCATCTTATCAATCAGCCCAAAAGAGAAAAAAAAAAAGGTACCCCAAAATAGAGAGAAGACAATGCTTCATATTATCCCTTAGGCTTAGCCCTCTATCAAGGATCGGTTAAAGTGGGTTACTCTACAGTGTATGCATATAGCCAAGTACCAGCCGTGACACAGCTTAAAATATCAATTAAATTAAAAGGCTAACCGCCTCCTCCACCACATATGGTGGACCATATCCCCCATTTTTAAGATGATATAATCGTCATCTAATAATCCAACCAATTAATTTTAGTGTTGGTGTAATACTTTATTTTTATATTTTTATGTTGTATCCTTGTGATGCAATTGAATGGATTCATGGCTTCCAATTAGCCATTGTAACTCTTTTAATTTCAATTAAATGAGATATTTGAAATAAAATTTTAGATATCAACATATAATTTTTCTTACCAAAAAAAAAAAAAACCAATTAATGATGCAAACTAAAAACTTATTCATGAGTATTATTAGTAATTAATATTAAATACGCATGAATAATGATAGAGCACAATCGTTTCCGAAGGCAAAACTATTCAGAGATAGCAAAATACTTTGATGAGCTCTTTTAGCTCAGATTTATTTAAATTTAAAGATAGATTGTACAAACTATTCATTAACTGGTGCTGATATTATTTTCATCACACCAATAGTATAATTCAGTATAGCCACCACCACCATGACCACCTCCTTCACCACTTCCACCACCACTACCATAGGCAACACCATGTTCACCTCCTGTGGCATACCCTGAACCACCACCGCCACCACTACCACCACCTCCACCGTATCCACCACCAGGTGCTCCTCCAGCATTACCACCACCTGCACCTCCACCGGCTCCACCTCCAGTACTGTATCTGGAACCATGCTCTCCTCCAGCACCATATCCACTTCCACCTCCCCCTCCACTACCGCCACCACCACCGGCACCATGCTCACCTCCAGCAGTGCCGGTCCTGCATTTTGTGTGGCCTAAAGCGATTTTTTTTTGTGGCCCCTTACTTATGTAATCTACAATGTAAAGAAGAATGGACATACCTATTTTTGAATCCAAAAACAACAAAATGTATCACCGCGCGAATACGTCTTCAACGGTGCTCCAATAACTTGTTATAATTATAACGACAAGAAAAGAGAAAAGACGATGATATCACATTAATAGAAGAAAATGAAAAAGAGACTGCCCAATATCAAAATAACCATTCAACTGTATTCATTCAATTCAATCGCCCAAAAGTCGATTCTCTTTGTACATTCTTGGTAGCAAACTCATTAATAATGTACGTATAATCTAAGTTTTCCGCAATTGCTTGTTCGATGGACAACATAGCTAACCCATTTAGTCTTTCTTATGACATAGTAGATCTAAGATAATTTTTTATCAACTTTAACTTAGAAAAGACTCTTTCTGCAGACGCAACAGTAACCGGTATAGTTAACAAGATCCTGTAAGATACCCACGCATTTGGGTAAGAAGAAGGGCCAAATTTAGAGAATATTTTTTTTTTGGAGGCCCCCTTCGATTTGTGGCCCCAAGCAGCGCTTGGATTGCTTTCACTGCAGGGCCGGCCCTGACCTCCAGCAACATAACCAGAACCACCACCAACTCCTCCTCCACTTCCATAACCACCACCATGAGCTCCACCAGCACCATAACAACCACCACCTCCACTACCACCACCACCACCCGCACCATCCCCATGTTCACCTCCAACCCCATAGCCAGCACCCCCACAGGTACCGCTTCCAG
>JAJJMA010301396.1:0-19961 GCA_023529015.1 Papaver nudicaule | reverse complement strand
GTTCATACTATGTTTAAGTCTTGTCTATCTTATATATTTGCAAATTCCAGTTGCCAATGGTCAGGTATGAAGACATTTCTGTGTGGTATAAAAATGCAATTTTTGCTGTCATGTGTATGATCAGTCTTGGGAGGGACTCGGCCCAGCAACCCTGTGAAAACAGTACTTTAGGAGCTTGAATTACACTTGGTATCAAGTCGGCCAATAGACATGGCTGCTGTGGTGCTACCTTAGTGGGGGTGGTGATGGTAGTGGTGGGTTTCTTCCTAACAACTCTAATGGTGGTTTTCACCTCACAAATCGGCCTAAATTTCTCTCCGGTAAGTTTTTCTTTTGGATTTATACTCTGGGGGTTGCTCAATTTGTATAAAGTTCGCATCTTTTTTATAAATCTGATACAATTTTGGGTGTAATTTTGCTAATTCATGTTCATTTTAGATTTTTAGTTTGAAAATTTCATCAAAGTACTTCCTTTTGTTGTTCTTGCCCAAATCTGATTGAAAAGCAATGCAATTTGTGTGTGTTTACTATTTTAATGTCAATTGAGGAGATTGTTTGGTTATTTTAGTTGAGATTAGGTATTTTGTCTTTGGCTGTTTTAGGTAGAATGATGATAGGATTTGAAACACAATCCTTACCTTTGATTATTGTAGTTTGATGCTTGTGATTTGGGAAGGATGTGTTTTAGTTTTGATTTTCGTATTCAATTAGGGAAATTGAAGTCTGCGTCCTTGAGTTTCTGAGCTTGTTAAAATGGCCGCTTGGTACTTCTTAAATATCGGCGATTCGGCGTCCTAGACAGTACATAATAAGTGTGAAAATTACTGACGTTTGTTATGTATACAAAAGTAACAAAATTCATTACTGGTATTTTGATATTTTCTGTTTGATTGATTTGGTTTGTTGCTTGTGTACATGATGAATTGTGCGATTTTGGTATAAATAGTTTGTTGCTTATAAAATGCTGGTATGGAAACTGTTGATGAATTGACTAATAAATGCTAACATGATGAATTGTGCTATTTTGGTATAAATATATACTAAGTTTGAGAATATTGAGTGCTCTGTTAACGATGATCCTAACATTTAGGCAGATCAGCTGGAGGAGGCTCTACGGACTGCAATTTTCCAACTCCATTCTCGACAATGAAAGCCATCGCCAAACCCCAAGTAATATGAGCATCCAAGTGACAATGCATCAGCCAAACACCTGATTTTACAGAAGAACAATGAATAACAGATCACGAATTAGTTATAGATTACGTCAAGAACAAATTGGGCATCCCAGCCCGAAGTACTAGTTTTGGGTTTAAAAGCTTACCTGGATTGTCAGCAACAAATCGAATAACAGCCCATCCTCCTACAGGTACTCCAACAGTGTTACGCAGAGGTGGATCAACGAGGTTGAATTTTGAAGTATCTTTGCTTGCATCGAAATTTCCGAACCCCTCAGCAAGGATGAAGAAGTCATAACCATGAAGATGAATAGGGTGGTTGTCGGCAGTCTGAATGCTTGTTCCCTGTAACACTACTTGCACCCTTGATCCATATTTCATCTTATACAACTTAGTCCCCGGAACTGGATTCCAGAGTGCGCGGCTCACGTTACCAGTGTAATCGAATTTCAATGGTGGCACTGCTGGGAAATCTGTAGTGAAGACTCCTGGTATTCCTTGTTGTTGGGCTTGCAAAAGGGACCAGCTTGAAGGCAGAACAAATGAATGATTGTTCATACTAGCAGTGAACCGAGTTCCATTTGGACCTTGGCAACATGATTTTTTGAATCTTCGAGGGCAGGGCATGAGACCTAGACCAACTGTGAGAAGAGGTTATCGTCGATCTGTTGGGACAGGTGCTTTTCTGTAGTTTCTAAGGCTGGTAGTGAAAGCTGTGGCAGTTGCTGTGTCATTGTAGGCAGGGAGGTTTCTCTATGAAGCCTCTCTTTTCAATTTTCTTGATTTTGCTTTCGATTTTGTTTTTGTTCAGTTGATTATTTTGTTCAGTTATCTGTCATTGGGTTTGTGCTGCAGTTCATTTTCAATCAGAAAAATGTTGGATGGATTGTTCTTGCTTACTTATTCATGGTTTGCCCCCTTTTCCTTTCCCTCTCTACTTTTTACTTCAAACCCTTTTACCTGTGAATTGTATTTCTATGTTCTTGATTTGTGGGCTAGTCTGAAAGTCGGCACTCTGACAAATTGGTCTAATTGCAGCTAGTTATGGTTTTTATAATGGTTAATTTGCATTTATATTGTGCCTTATGGAATGAATTTCTTGGGATTTGTATAGGTTACGATTGCTGGTTATACAGCGGGTCAACGTGCGAAACATGTTCCGCGAGGGAAGTCTATTGCTGGATTATCCATTTTGGCAGGAACGTCTGTAACCATGTTTTTGCTAGTTATCTTGAATGTGTTTCCTTTTACTCCTCGGTACATAATCCCGGTGGCAGGAATGATGGTTGGTAACTCAATGACAGTTACTGGAGTTACCATGAAACGGCTTCGAGATGATCTCAAGATTCAAAAAGATCTGGTGCGTTAGCAAATCGCCTACTTGACGAAATGTAGCTGGAATTTTGATTCTTACTCACCTTGTAATTGACATTTATGTGGATGTGATTGTTTTATGTAGGTAGAGACGGCATTGGCACTTGGGGCAACGCCGCGGCAAGCAACGGTTCAACAAGTAAAAAGGTCTTTGATTCTAGCGTTATCTCCAATTTTAGACAATGCGAAAACAGTAGGATTAATATCGCTTCCTGGTGCAATGACTGGACTCATAATGGGAGGAGCATCACCTATGGAAGCCATTCAGTTGTAGATTGTTGTAATGAACATGTTAATTGGGGCTTCTACTATGAGTAGTATCATGTCAGTGTACCTATGCCGGCCTGCTTTCTTTACTAAAGCTTACCAGTTGGAGAGCAAGGTTTTCATTTCAGACTAGACATGTCGCATAATGTGAGACTAATTCTGATGTTTATGAAGTAGTGTGCAATGAGTAAACTTGCTTTTTTGAACTCTGTTTGTAAAACTGTAACTGAATAATAATGAGAGTTCTTACACCTTAGAATCCTAAATTTGCAGTAGTTCTGGAGTAGAAACTTTGTTTTGGCTGTCCCATTACAGAAAGAGCTGAAGTTGTAGAGGGATCTGGGGGTCTTATGGGATGTCAATCTGTTTTTAAATGCATTGATTTACGGATTGATTACCCGGTATTGCATTAAAGGCCTTTCGTGTTTGTTTGGAATATGGAATATGTGTACTCGGCAGCTCTTTTGATTTACCGAGTATAATTTGTCATATCTCCTAATTTCTGTAAAATTTTAAGGTGTATTCGGTTGCTTATTTGCCTGCCGAATAACATTTTTGCATACTCGGTAGCTCTCCTGCTTGCCGAGTATATACTTTCTGACGAGGGATTTAACACCACTCGGTAGCTATTATTTTTATCGAGCTACCGAGTAAGGTTACTCGGCAGCTATATTTTTTTTCTGAGATACCGAAGGATTCAAGATATGAGCTTATAAGAAGTTTTTCTGAGGAAATAGAAAATTTTGAAGTATCTTCTACTGACAGCGGGAAAATGTAGATAAACTTGTTGTGCATCATATCATAATCATGATGTTCTTCTTTACCACCAATGTATGAATCATATTCAACAACATCATCCTCGGGAAGGTCCCCAAAGGGTACAACCTACAAAGAAGATTGAAAACTTTAGACAACTAAATTGGAAATTAACAACAATCGGTAGCTCGATGAAATATATGAACTGCCGAGTAGTACTGGAAAGAATTACTCGGTAGCTAATTAAGCCACCGAATATAGATGAGGTTTGGCCAATATTCTGTACCAAAAACCAATATGAATCGGTAACCATTTGAGCCATCGAGTATACATTCGGTAGCTTAGAAGTCTACCGAGTATACATTCGGTAGCTTAGAAGTGATTTCGAGCGACCGAATGGTTACTTTATTGTGCATGTACGGATGGTGGTTGGGATATTCGGTGGCTCCATTGATGGTCTGGATCTACCGAATATTCTAACTGCAACATTCAAAGCATGCAAACTTTGATTTTTCATACGTCAATCAACCATTACAAGCTAATGGGTTTCAAATTAGAGAGCTACCTGATCATTTGGAGTCGAGTTCACTTCCTTTCCCTTCTTTGATTCTTGATTTTCTTCCAAACACTCTTGTTCATGGCTTTTCTCTATGGCTTCTTTAACGTAAGAGGAATTCCTAGCATGATCAACTCCAAGAGAAGAAGATTCACCCCACTCAATCTCACTCAAAACAACCATCTCAACTTCTAAAAAAAAACTTCTTCTTCTTTTTCTTCTTCTTCTTCTAACTCCCTCTCAAATGAATTTTTTTTTGAAAAGAACTAAAGTAATCGGTGGCTAAGTAGCTAAATTAGTAATTAGGTTAGCTTAATCGGTAACTAATTATGAGTTAAATGCAAACTTTAATATCGTTGGGGGTATTTTAGACACTGAGATAAGGGATAGCCTAATTACTCCAGGGTGTTTGAGTTTTGAAAATTTTTCAAAATCTGCCCGGATTCTTTTGGATATTCCCTAATGACGCAAGGATTTTGAAGAAGGAGAGAAACACGTTTCTTTAATTATTGTTTTCATTGAGTTTCTCGAGACAAAACAGGGCGAGTACAGTTTTGGCTGGAAATTTTGAATTTCGAATTTCATATCTGAAAAACCTTCCAGCCCACGGTACATGTACTTTTCGTTTGATTCACATCTTTTTACCCACATAAGACCAACCACATACATGTCCTATAGGCTATAATCCCTAACATGAGATAGGATTCGGTGCAAAAAAAATTATTTGGGACAAAGCCATAAAAGCTACAGGGCCGGCGCTGATAGGTAAGCAGGGAAAGTGGGGCTTCAGGGCAACAAGGCTTGGGGGGCAACAAATAATTGAATTTCACATAGGGGTTTCATTTGAAAAAATGTTTTTTTTTCCGGAGGACTTAGATAAGATTTCTTATGTAAACTCTAGGGAGTTAGAGCCACTGTAAGACCTTTTATGAAGATTTGAATAGTTTAATAGTTTCCCCATTGTGTGGCTTTATAACCCAATTACAAATTTTATCGTCTACCATTGTCATGCGATGATTTTGCTTGTGCAGGATTTGTTCGGCCGGTTCAACGACTTCAGTGCAAGGATTGTTTTTTGGGAATTGCATTGATGCCAAAACATATTAAGGTAAAGGTAGGGGAGAAAACAACAAGGATTGCATGTGTTTTCTCCTGTACCATTACTTATTATGTTTTTGCATGTGCAGGAGGATTTGTTCATGGGCGCATTTAACGACTTCAGTGCAAGGATTTTCAACAGTTACATGGATAGAATAGACGAGTACATCGTTGCATTGAAATAACCCAATTACATTACTAGCGCACAATTAAAGCCAATTTGGTTGTGATGTTTGTTCTAGAAAAATCCAGGTAGACTATGTCTTAACACGCGGTAGCAACGCCAAAATGCAAACACCCTAGTTTGCTCGTCAGCATAGAGGGCAGATGCCAAAGCTTCGACTTGTTCTTCCTCCCATCCCCATTGTTCTTCGGCAACTTGACGCACATAATTTCCAAGTATACGACAATCATTCTGGATCCTTGCAATTCTGACTCTTGTGCTAAAACTCGTATGCCGGCCAAAACTTGCATGCCTAAACTCTTGTGCGCCTGGTAAAGGAACGGAGACGAAATCATTGATAAGAGCAAGATCATCATCGGATTCTATAAACTGCGAACCCATATTGATTGATTTGATTGTTTTTTTTTTAAATTATGATTATATAGAAAGGATTCCAACATTCATCGCATTTCTTAGATTTTTTACAGCATCATATTTCTTAGATATTTTACATAATATATTTTCACTAACTAAATAAAGGGGCTTGTTTTCTAGGTTCCATAGGAATCTAATACATAAAAATACACTTGGCGAAAAATCTCTGCTCATCTTCAAACACTGGTTTATCTTCTTCAGGAACTTCAGTTTGTTGCTCTCTCACTATCTTTGAACCCTTATTGAATTTTTTCAACTGAAGCAACTTCCATTCGATACGTTCTTTGTATGTTTGTCCTGGATTTTTTTCAGTTTTAATAATTCTCAAGTTACCTTTCGGTTGCACTTTCATATTTTGAGGTTTGAGATTTTCCTTGCCTTTTGCTTGAACCTTTCTTTGCTTTCTAGCTGGAACCTTGACCTCGTTAATTTCCAAAACTTGAATTCTCCTCTGTTTTTTGGATTCCTCTATTTTTTTGTATCCCTCGCAGTATCTTTGTTCGGCGGCTTCTGCCACAACTCTGGACCAATTAACAAATTTGGATGTTTCTCCCATTTTTAAAAGAGAGTAGAAGAGAGCAGAACAGGGTAGAAAGCTAAAGAGAGAGTGAAAACTTTGGTGTGAATTTTGGATTCAAGTTTACCGCATTTTATAGTAAAATGGTAAATTCAAATTATTACCGTTGGTAGATGGAAAAAGCATTGTCGATGGAAATTCCATTGACATCGATGGAAATAGTATCGACGTCGATGGAATTTCCATCGACGATGCTTTTTCCATCTGTCGATGGAATTTCCATCGATATCCACTGCCCCATTTTGGCTTTGCTAGTCCACCTAGGATTGCAAAGGGGCACATTTACTAGGTTCCATTGGAACCGGCCTAACATAGAGATTTGTAATGCTTTTCTTTTAAGTTACATAATCTCTATGTGATAAGTCTTGTAACAATCGTCTAGTGTGATAGATCAATTTTAGTGTCACAGTATTTAAGAGGTTTTTTTTTAAATTAATTATGGGACACTTTTTATTAGTAATTATTATGTGTAGTTGATATTACATATCTAAAGTTACTATGTCCACCCATATTTCATCTCCATAGAAATTGCACCCCAACACTGTAACTATTTACACTTTATTTCACCCATAGAAATACTCACTAATGGGGCCAAATTTAATTAGGAAAAACAACTTCTAAAGGTATCTGTTTACGTCCCAGTTGCAGCATTGCAAAATGAACTCTAACCGTATAGATAAGTTCTAACTCTGCAATTGGCAATAAATTAGTAATATTAATCTGATCAAAAGAAACGCCAAATGATATCTTGACTTCAAACAGATAATGTACTTATTGGCTCCGAAGAGGCGTTTGACTCCAAATGCATACTCAATTCCATGTGATAAAATCGTCTGTCCCTGTTTTCCCTGTCTCCCGCAGTACCACAGAGATGGGGAGGGAGTGCATCGAAATAACTTGATTTTGGGTGGGGCAAAAGAGAAATAAGTTGGATACGTGTTTACCTATGGGCGGTGGTACATGGAGGGGGACAGGTAAAACGAGACAGACGATTTTATTCGCAATTCCATAGAGATGGGATGCCGTACACCCAATGCAAAATTGCGATGTCAGCAGAAAAAAGTCTTCCGTTTCTTTTAGATATGCTGGCCTGACATTGACAAGCAACTAGATTGCGAGATGTATCGACAAAATAGTCAAATTAATCCAATTGGGCATCTAAAAGAGACGCCGGCCGAGTTCTACCGGAACTCACAAGATATCTCCAATGTCGAAAATGCATTGGAGGTGCCTTATAGCAACAAGTTCCCTACCAATTTTGGTTTGAATCCGATATACCACATGATTTTATTTCTGTTTTTTCGCTTGATAATCCAGTATACCAGAAATTAGTAGGGCGAGACAAAACACAGCCATGAAACCTTTAGAACATGAAAATTTATACCATTAACTCTACAATTGAATCTGCACCAGTAGTAGTATGTGCCAACCAGATCTGCCTAAACCAAATGAACCATAAAAAGTTGCACCACATGCATGTTATAATTTGACATCACAATCCCAAGTAAGCCTCAAGTGCCAAACATGTACTTTCTTCTCTTTTCGGTCACACAAAGACACTGTTTACACCCCAAAGTAAGAACCGTATTTTTCGGCCGAGAAAAAAATTTGAGGGCCGAGCGCTAGCCGACAAAATGGGGACATTTTGGTCATAATTTTTTTCAAAAGGCTAATCTACCCTTGGACTAATTAACACTAATTTTTATGATTAGTGTTAATGATAATTGTTAGTGTTAATGATTTTAATTAAATTAAATTTAAACATAAAATCTGATTTTAATTTTTGGGTGAGAAAAATCTTGGGTTTTTGGGGGAGAAGAGGGGAAAAAAAACCTAGGTTTTTTTTGGTGAGATTTGTGATTTTTGTGGTTCACAATGAGTGAATCAAGTGATTCTGAGATGGATAATCCTTTCATATTACTTCCTCGCAACAACAACAACAACAACAACAATCGTTTAATGGTTGATTCTTCATCTCTTGGAGGACCTCTTTTTGAAGATGAAGATGGATTTTATGAGCCAAATGTGAATGATGAGCCGATTTATGATGAACCCAATCCTTCTAATGCACATGTATTCTTATAAATCTTGTTTATACTCAATTCCATAGCTCGAATCCATGAAAAGATGAGATTTTTATGCGTATTTTGCGTGCCCAGAAAGATTTTCGGCTAGGACTTTGAAAAATGAGCAAGCCGAAACAGTTTCGGCTGAGATTTTTCATATATTTACTTAGCCGAAACCACCTGTATATTTCTGAGAAATATGTATTTTCGGCCCATACAATAATTTCAATGTCTGAGCCGAATCTAGGTAAATTTTTTGAAAATATATGGAAACCACAAAGACAATTTCGGCTCAAAGTTTCGTGAACAGCCTGAAAGCCGAAACAGTTTCGGCTGAGAATAGTAGTTTATCGTGTGAGCCGAAATTGATTCTAACTTTCGCTTTTTTTTATAGGTCGCACTCGCAAACCATGTAAATCAAGAGCTCTTCTCTCGGACCATTCACGAAGATACTAGAGAGGAATATTTGAAGGGAATTGGATTGGTAGGTAACTAATAGTTTTATTTTCTTAGACTATTTCCTACAAAATAATCACTAGTGGTAAAGGAGGGTTTTAGAACTGACCAGGGCTTTAGTAAAAGAACTGATTAGGGCCGCTTCACGTCAAGCCCAGTCAAAATCCGTTCTTTCATTGGTAAAAAAGTGGAAAAGTCAAAGATTTGTTTTAATCCGTTCTTTCATCAACGGTTAAGGATTGACTCTTTATATCGACGGTGTGGATGAAACCACTCCTTCTAGCCATCGAAAACAAAAGCAAACCTTATCCTTGTTTATCTTTCTCTACGCATCTTCCTTCAGTCCTTCTATTTCTCTCTCTCACAAACGCAATGAACCTCTTGATTTTCTTTCTCTCGATTTCGATCAAAGTTTCTAGAGAATTATTCATGCTTCTTCTTCAAGAAGACCCATTAAGATGAAACTCTTAAACCTTTTGTTTTGAGATTCCTCTCATCTGGATCGGTATCAAGATATCTAGGGTTTGCTTGAAGAAATCTGTACACCAAAAAAATCACTTGTTACATTGGTTCGTGAGGTTAGTAATTTGTTATAATTTTTATGAAGAAATCTAGTGTTTCATTTATTTTCTATTTTTTCTTCTAAATCTGTTGTTTCAGTTTGGATAGTGGTGACAAGGGTTTTGGATGAACAACTCCAGCTCCATGAAAAACAACTTCGAAGTTACCGGCAGGTCAGAAGTTTGTCACATGAATTGCAAATCTGTGTTTTATTTAATTTCTAATTTTTCTTCTCAGATCTGTTTTCCGCTGTTGCTGATGTGTTGATGTGTTGATGTTGATTCAGTTTTGGTGGTGTTGAGAAGGGTTTTGGAAGATGTTGGTTGTGAAGTTTCAGAGAAACTCTCTGAATGTGGTCTTAATTTGGGAATCAACGGTATAACCCTTAATTTGAATTGTGCACTGTGCACTGTGTCTATAGTTTTCGATTGCTAATTTTGATTTGTGAATTTGGGTTTTGATGAATAGCTTTTTGTTATAGTCGGAGATGATTCTTTTGAGCAAGGCGTACGCGTTCTTCTCGCATACACATGGTGCAAAAGGAGAACATGCCTTTGTTAGATAAGGTATGTGTTTGTTGATAGGGAATCATCTTGTTTTGTTGATTGTGGTTATCTCAATTTACAGTGAAAATTCAGTATTGATAGTACTAGTTGTGTTGTTTTTCCAGGAGTGTTCTCAGGCATTCTTTCACATATCTTCAGATAGTCGCATTGTAAATGGATATGCAACCTTTTTCGTATAGGTTCTTGCTTAATGGTTGTGGCACCATCTCTATCATTGAACTAGACTCAAGATAGGCTTGCCAGATTTGCATAGTATCCTAAAGTGTGAATGTACCAGAAGGTAACCCATCAGCTACAAGTGTAGATGTACGAAGGTCATCGCATCAGCCACAATAATAGTTGTGCAGGCCTGAAGTAAAAATTTAGCTATGTGATACCTGTTTGTATATATGTCCTTGTCAGCAGATAGAACAAGTTGCTCTTGTATGTGATCTAATTATGTACTGATCACGGAGTTGAATCACAAATACATGTTCGCTCATAGGATTATTGGTCTTAATTATATGAGTTAGTGTATGAACTTTTCTGTTGCCATCCTTCTATCATTTTATCCCTTGAACTATGTTCTGCTATTGATGGTTGAAGCCGTTTCTTTGCAAGCTGATTAATATAATAAATTTGTGTTCATTTGTTTCCTGTTTGTTGTTTCGCTGCAGGCCTTAATAGAGCATCATAAAGAGTAAAGGGAGGTTGTTTGAATCGGATGGTGATGATTGTGGTCGGGACTTGAATAAAGTAGGGAGGAGGGGTCACGTTTGTGTTAAGCAGAAGAGAGTTTACTCTTGCTGTCGTGATGGTTACGCATGTGTAAGGAATTCCATAATTCTTCATCATATCTTTGGTACTATATCTTAATTGTGTTGTTAGATTTCAGCTGAAAAGGCATCGTTATTTGACTATGAGCTTATTGTTGGGGATCACGGCAAGGGATTATTCGTTTTGCCTAAATTTTGTTAAGTTTGTTATTTGGTTTGGTTTCAGGATATCTAGTCTGGGATATTCAACTCCTTTCCTCTCACTTGGAGCATCCTACATGTATCATTTAAGTTACTTCCTCATAATTCTTTGGTGGATTACATCATACTCGCAGAATTCTCTTCAGCAGTAGGAATGAGTTTAATCATGTTTTGATGGAACCTTTGCCAAGTTTTTGCCTTTACGATTGGAACTTTGTAAATTTTCAGGTTGGAGATCTTGCGCAAAATACAAGCACATGAAAGAGATTCTATCAAGAATTTGAATGTGTAGTAACTTTTCAAGACATGGTTGAACACAAGGATCCGACCCGAAAGTTTGACAAAGTACACTTGTCATTTTATTTTTTTCCTTGTTTCTTAGCTTTCGTTTACTTAATTACCTATCAATGGAATTCATGACCATATCTTATTCTCTTCAGGCTGACTATTACGCACATGCCGAACACTAAAACCTCATTTTCCATGAAAAGATAGCTTCATATGCTCCTGGTGATTGCATTTAAATTTCGGTAATGTTATTGTTTTTAAAAATTTATATTTGGATATCCATTTATCACTGCCTGAATCATTTATGAGGGTTGCAAGTGTTGAGAGAACTTGGTAATGATTTAGCTGATGTTCATCTCCTGTTCTGTGCCTGACAGAGGAATCTGAGCCAGTTATACCTGTTCTTAAAAAGGATTTACCGTCAAATCCATGGGCGGATGAAGATTTAGATGAAAATGATGGGAAGGAATCATGGGAGGATGATGAAGATGAGCCTACTCCGGTAAATATAATACTCCAGTCAACCAAAAATATATTGGTTAATGTGTCTGTTGTTGTTACTTCTATTTTTCGCATTTTTGTGGAATTTGACACACTGCTATGCTATATTCTTATGTTCGTTATCTTTTATAAACCTTTACAAAAGCAGGGGTTATTGGTTACTGATAGAAATTGCTTAGAATATGTTTTGACTGAATACTTCTACCTTGTTATGTAAGATGCGAATATGTGACCTTTATTATAACTTATTAACTTCTATCATTATGGCGGGAAAGTATCAAGAAGTGTATTTCCCACTAATTGCGTGTTCTTTGTCTTGTGCTAACTATGATCACTATATTTTTTCTGATCAGGCTCCTGCTCCTGCTCCAGCACCAGCAGAAACGAGCACCAAGAAATCTGTAAAAAGTTCAGCGCTCTTGAGAAAGGGAAAAGTGTTGATATTCCAGATGAGGTTTTGGATCCTTTAAATGAGAAGCTCCACCAGCAAAGGTAAAGTTGGCATCTTTTTTTTGTTCTGGATCCTCTATTTGCTGGTACACAACTGGAAGATGGGAGAACTCTAGCCGAATACAACATCCCAATCAGTGCAACATACTAGTTCTTAGAAATGTTGGAGTACTCTACTTAGAACGTAATACTATTACTGGTTGAAATCTTTTGAGTGTTGTTGATCTGAACTTGAAGTACTGCCTATTGAATTCATCTGTAAGTTAGGATTCTTTGTAATGTACAATGGAATTCAGGTTTTATTTATGAATGGTGATGGGTCTAGATTTATGAAGTCAGGTTCTATTTCATTTCAGCTCATTCAGAATAAAATAGTTCAACTCAGACAGGATAATTCAGCCCAGTCAGAATTATATGACTGGGAATTCCCATTCAGATCAGCTGAAATGGGATGAAAGGAGCTGCGTCTTAAATATTTTTTATTATTATTTAAATCTAATTCAAGGACTGATTCTCACAGTTCTTATAAAGCACCTGTAAAGTCAGTTCTATAACAAGGGCAATAAACATCCGTCCTACTGAAAAAGGACGAAAATAATAGAACTGTTTAAAGAACTAACGAGAACCGTCCTTTTATTGGCTTTTATAACTGTTTTTGGCAGTTCTAAAACGGACATTTTCTACTAGTGAATATCTAACTAATACTTTATTTTCTTACAAATGTAGACGTGGTATTCAAGGGAAGAAGTCATTGCCTGGGTTAAGAAACAAGCAAGAGAACTAATGTGCGCAGTTGTAATCGGTAGAGATACGATTAAAAACCGTTTGGTGATGGTTTGTGAGAGAAGCGGAAAAGATATAAATAAGAAAAAGAAGGGTTATGTGTATGTGAAGACCTCATCCCGGATCCCTTATAAGACTAAAACAAGGAAGATAGAATGTCCTTTCAGGCTAGTTTTCAACTTTTTGGGCCATGAAAAGCATTGGGTGATGAACGCTACCATGGATTGTCGTCATAACCATCCACGGCCATTTGATTTTCACGGACACCCCACGATTGGAAGGCTTAAACCCCATGAAAAGTTGCAAGTTGAACGGTTGTCTAAAGCAAGAATTGGAGTACGTCACATTCTTACCAAGTTGAAGTTGGACGATCCAAGCAACAAGTCAACACGGCAAACCATCTACAACGCAAGGATGCAAATAAAAATTAGAGATACAAAAGGAAGGAATGTGATGCAACAATTATTTCAAGTGGCAAGGGCGAATGGTTACACCACGGATGTTAAATTGGATGAGTTTAGACAAGTCACTCACCTATTAATTGCCGATCCGGATTGTCTCAAATTGGCTCTATGCTTTCCACAAGTTCTTATTATGGACTCTACTTACAAGACTAATAAGTACAAGATGCCATTGTTGAACGTTGTTGGCCATACCTCGACGAAGTCACCCTTCACCGTGGCTTTCGTTTTCATGAGAAACGAGAAGAAGGCAAGTTACAATTGGGCGTTAGAGAGAGTTAAATCTCTATACGAGGAAGAGCTTCCAAGGGTGATAGTAACCGACAATGAGAGTGCATTGATGTGGGCTATAACAAAGGTATTTCCCGGCGCCGTTAACTTTCTTTGTACGTTTCACATAGCTAAGAATGTGGAGAAGAAATGTCATCCGATTATTCAACCTTTCAAGAAGATAAGTGAACTAGAGAAGATTTCAAAGTTACCGGCGGAAGTGCGAGAAGCCAAGAAAGAAGAGTTCCTTGTGGATTATGCCGACAAGCAAGAGAAGTACGCATTATTCACGACACATTGGGAAGCATTGGTTTTTTCCGAAACCTTGGCGATTTACAACCGGAATTACCAACGTTTGGTTGATCATTGGGGAGTTACCAAGTACCCGGAAATCATGCCCTACTTAGATAAAGTATTGAAGCACAGGGAAAAGTCCGTGCATATGTTTACGAACAAGATTAAACACTTCGACAACCAAGCAACAAGTATGTGTGAGTCGGCTCACCACCGGTTGAAGGTAAATCTTTTTGGATGTCGTGACACCTTTGTCACCGTGTTTGATGCTATATGTGAGTATAATAGAAGTGATATTATAAACATCCATACGAAGTTCGAAAAAAGCCTTCTCCAAGTGTGCAAGTTCGAAGAACCTCTTCTCGATGGGAAGGATTGTACATGGATAAGGCATTTAAGTTTGACTGTCTCTCATTTGTGTATTAAGTTTGTGATGAAGCAAGTGGCATTGGCGGTGAAGCATAAGTATATGCCAAGAGCAAATTGTACTTGTCTGATAAAGACAACAATGGGACTTTCATGTCCACATATGTGTGCCGGGTATAAGGATAAAGTGATACCTTTGGATGATATAGATCCTCATTGGAAGCAATTGATTTTCCATCCTCGTCCTACCGATCGCGTAGCGGAAGGGTTTGGGGCCACACCATTTGGAAGAATTCTAATGGAGAAGTTTGATTACATGAATGGTATCGAAAAGCAAAGGATAATGGATGGTTTGAAGCCACTTTTGGAACAATATACCATTGCCGATGTTTTGGAACCGATTGAAGGAGACGAAAAGGGTAGGCAAAGTACCAAGGTTACGTTGAAGATGCAACGGAAGCTCAACTCCTTTTTATTGTCAACGGGTAGAGATCTATCCGGAGTTGAACACGTCCAAGCAAAGTATGATGAGGAAAGAAAAGCATTGGCGAAGGAGGGGATAAAGGTAAGTGATAGTAATCCAAGCAAGAGAAGTCGTTCAACTAGGGATGGTGCTTCATCGAGTGGTCCTTCAACACTTCCTCAACAACAAAGTACTTTAGCAAAGAAAGGTAAAGGCATTTTATCGAAGCCCGCGGGGATGAAGGTAAGTGGTAGTAATCCAAGTAAGAAAAATCGCTTAAGTGGCCCTTCAACACTTCCACAACAACAAAGTACTTTAGCAAAGAAAGGGAAAGGCATTTTGGCGAAGATAGACATCAAGGAAGACGAGTCTTTGCCGAAGTCTAAAATAGAAACATGGGGATGGAGTCCTTTTTGTTTTAAAAAGAAAAACAAGAAGGAAGACGACTATTTGGATTGGCTTCCACCTATCATCCACAACCATATTGAGAGCATAGAAGATGTCCCAAAAGATGGAAATTGTGGTTTTCACGTTGTTGCGAAGCAATTAGGACCTTTTGATTTGGAGGAAAGGCACAAGGGGGACGTGTGCATGTATATTCGCGAGAAGATGTGCGAAACTTTGGAACGCAACCGTTCTTTTTACTACACAATGTTGAGAGGTGGGGATAAAGGCGACGAAGGAGTAGAGGAGGAGTATGAGAATATGAGAAAGCGTCTACTAGGTAGTGATGTGCTTACAAGGGATTATTGGATGAAGTTTCCCATTTGTGGTTTCCTCATCGCGCAGACATTTTATTGCGTCGTCCACAATTTCTCCGTTGCGTTTAGTGAAACTTATGCACCTCCGGGAGTTCCTTGTAATGAAGTTTTGAGGGGTAGAAGGGTTTTTATTGCCTTTGTTGAAAAGAATCATTTCATCGGTCTCAAGCTCAAGTTGGGTTGCCCAATACCTCCATTGTCGTATAGTGCATATTGGCCGGGCTACGACCCCAACTACTCGGGTGATTGGTGTGAAGATTACTCCGGGAAAATGGTGATGTGGAAGGCGCAAACCATTAAAGTTGCACGTGAAGTCCGCATTAATTTGTGTGACTATGAAGATTTTGAGGATATGCAAGACATGCAAGAAGCCCTTCAAATAATGGATGACGAGGTTCAAATAATTGAAGAAGTGCCGGATTTGAACGTAGCAATTGAAGAAGACAAAGATTGGATCCCGGACTTGAACGTAGGACTTGAAGAAATGGATGTAGGCTCTCATGGTGTTGTCGAGATGGACAGTGACAATTTCGGCTCAGTATGCTGTTATACTGTGTGAGCCGAAACTACATATTTCTGCCATGCAAACCATATTATAGTTTCGGCTCAGATTTTTTTTTTGCGGGGGAGCCGAAACTTTTTCGGCAGATTTATTGTTTTGTGGTTACAAGCCGAAATTTATTCTGTGTTTCGGCTTGGCTTTGTTATATGTGTTGTAAGACGAACTCTTTAGTTTTAAATATTAAGTATTATGCCGGTTTCTAAAATACCAAATTCATCATTCATAAAATAAAAGCATCACATTAATGATAACCCCATATTACATAATCAAAGCATAATGATAGAACCGTATTAATTAAGAGGTAACTAACTCAATCACATATCTTGATACGAGAAAATCCTTGATGAGATGGTAGTGTTGTTCGTACTTGAAGTGTTTCCCTTTCCATTGGTGCCATTCCTTCAAAGTCCTAGCCACATTTTCTTCCTCGTTCTCATCTTGAACTTGAGCTCGGACTAGTCTCCCCAAGTGCATGAATTGTTGAACCTTTTTGTGTATTTTGCTCCATCGCGCCGACAACGCATTCACATCTCGCACCACTTTTCGGGGAGTTTTTTCGTTGAAGTTTCGTTGGACATAAAACCACAAACTTGACCAATCACTCCATAACGAAGGCGTTTGATTTCGTTCGGAGTTGGAAACAACAACATAAGATTGCCACAAAGACAAATATCTTCACCGCACGTAAATTTAGGACGGGGTTTAGGCGCATCGGGTAGTGAGTCTAGAGGATTCTTGTGTTGTTTTTGAATGTTAGATGAGGAAGAAGAAGAACCGGACGAAGTTTTGCATCGCTTGACAATTGGGTTTCCATAATGTCTAGGAGGAGATGGATACCATCTCTTAAATGGAGGAGGAGTGAATAGAGGAGGAGATGTAGATGAAGGTTTTTTGCCGTAGTAGTTACCAATTATCTCCTTTGTTATGTTCCTTTTATTTGGAGGAGAAGAAGAGGATGAAGAAGGTTAAGACATTTTATGGAGTAGAGATTTAGAATAGAAATTTGGTTGCAAGTGAGTTTGGGATGGGTTTGAATTATATAGACAACAAGCCCCAACGGCTATTTTTTCGAAAATACTACCGTTGGAACTTTACAGAACAAGTTTCGTCTCATACCAAGGAAGGGAAAGGCAAGCCGACATAATTTCGGCTCAGACGACATGAAATAACGTAAGCCGACACAGAATCGGCTCTGATAACATGAAATAACGTAAGCCGAAATAGAATCGGCTCAGCCGACATGAAATAACGTAAGCCGAAACAGTATAGGCACTCATGACATGAAATAACGTAAGCCGAAATACAGGTTCAACATCTAAACAGTACACATCCAAATGATAGTATTTAAGACGAAATAAAGTTTGACTAACAAAATAACAATTCAACGATACAATTGGCTCACCATCAAAGGATGTTTAAGTCTTCCCATAACATAAAAGAAGAACAATACCAAAACACTTAATAATACTCAACCAGTGAAACCAGTTCCAAACCGTGTTCGGCTGCGGATTAGTTCCCAGCTCAGTCCGCCATTGGCCTCAACAAGTGGACGGAGACGTGCAACTTCAACGCAAAGTGTACAACCACAAGGAAAAATTTCCACACCCTCACCAACCCTCTTTCTTTTAAGATTACGAGGTACATTTGCTTGCCATTCATCATGATCGACAAATCTTTCGACTTGCTGAGGAAGAAAATCACGATAATCCCTACGCAGGCCAGGAGCATATTCCCCACGCAAATGTTGTGGTCGTGGAAGAGGGGGATCAATGTGTTCATCCCTTTGACGTCGTGTTTCAATCACGCTTGGATCATCCTCACGAATTGGTGGTGGGGGATGTTGATAAACAACAATTACAAGGGACTCGCTGTTGCAAATATCAATACAAGTAAGACAGACAAATTTTCGGCTTACATTTATCAATACCTACTTGAGCCGAAATTGAAGTATCCACTTGGAAGGGGCTGGAAATAAGAACAAATTTCGGCCCAGACTTTCCTGGACTGTATGGGCCGAAACTAATCCATATAGTTATCAATAAAGTGCTTTAGTGTCGGCTGGGTGTTTTGATTACATCTATGGGCCGAAAAGTTTTCTGGGCACGTAAATAACACATAAAAATTTTGTGTTTAAACTAGTATATCAATCAAACACACAAATAAGTCGATGGGTATCTGTATAATACCTTCCTTGACGCATCCCGAGTTGTTCTTGCTCCGATTGATCTTCATTTGGGGGGATTGATTCTTCTAGTTGAGCTCCAAGGTTTTCAACTTCAGAATGGGGTTTGCTAATCACACTTTCCATGCCAATGTTCTGATTTGGTGAGTGTTACTAGTCGTTATATTTTGATTGAGGGTTTATGATTTTTTTTTTGGGTTTTTGTTTCTTTAGGTTCTTTTTTAGTTGTAAGGGAGTAGTAGGTATGGAAAAGAAGATAAGGAGAGAGATTGAAAAAATAAGAACAAAAATAAATTTGATTTATAATAAGCCTTGGACCAGTTTCGGCTCATTCGACATACAACTATCGTTAGCCGAAAGAGTTTCGGCTTAGGTAAGGAAACAGGTTCATGGGCCGAAAAGGTTTCGGCCCAGGGTGTTAACATGCCTTCAGAGCCGAAACTGTATCGGTCATTGGCAAATGATGAACACGCAAGAGAGCTTATATGCGAAACACACCATACAGAGACATATATATTAAAACACGCCATTGTACTTAACATAACTGATTCAAATGTACTTAAAGAGTGAAACCTAAACGATTCAAATGTACTTAAAAATAAAACCATAAGCCATCATTGTTTTGAAATACTAATTAACGACCTCTCTTGTTTTGTCCTCGACCACGACCATCTTGTCCATTGCCTCCACTCGTACCTTCGTCTTCTTGCCGACTCCTCTTGGTCTTCGTTGGGGCCTCCTCCACCCGAAGAGAAGCTTCACCCTTTTCAAAGATTTTGGTCAAATCCGCGACGGACTTTTCTTGCTCTTGCACCGATAGTCCTCCCTTTTTGCACCTGATTTTTTCACCCACTTTTTTCAAAAGAGCGGTTCCTTGCTTGACCTATTGCCATGCAAATAACAATATTAGTTAGATATTTCTTAACATTAAAAAAGATAAAACACTTACAAAATCAGTTGAAAACACTTACCATGGTCATACACATCTTCTTCCATTCTCCCGCAGTCGAGGGAACCTTGATGTTACCTAGAGCAGCCTGCCTCTGAGCCTCCCTCTCAGCTTCTTCTGCAATCATCTCAGCTTCTTCGGCATCCGCAATGTCTTGTTGAGCCCGATTAATGACTAAAGGATGAGATTGTTGAGCATACCAGTCTGCATATCCCCCCGCTTGCTCCTCATCGTTACCTACAATTTTCAAGTAACTGCCCTCATCGAAAAGAGCGGGGTCATACGCGTTAACCGTTGCAGGAAGTAGGTTGTCATAACGATCTGTCCACGTTTTATAGTCCGGTGTCGGGTGATATGTGGGGATCCAGTTTCCGAAAGTGCTTTGTGTTGCATTCGAACGACCTAGAGGCGCCAACTTATACTTATTATCGATATCTCTCGGAACATTTTGTATAATTCCCATTTGTCGAAGAATCCGTCTTGGGTCGTATATAAGTTTCCCTCCTGGGTACCAAATTGGTCCGTAGTAGGTTGCGAGTGAGGTTGATGGCACTTGCTCCGTTCCTTCCTATTGGACAATATTGTACGGGTTGAATTCAACATCTTCAAAGTCGAAATTGTCCAT
>JAJJMA010301387.1:0-11599 GCA_023529015.1 Papaver nudicaule | reverse complement strand
TGACACTACTTTGATGAGTAACTTGCATGATAAGCTTAACTTTCTATGTAAAGTGGAAGAAATTTTCTGGAAGGATAAATCTAGAGAAGTTTGGTTGGCTGACGGGGATAGGAATACCCCCTATTTTCATAGAATCACCTTGTTCAATAGGAAGAGAAATTCGATTAGTTGGATTAAAGATAATTTCGGCAAGGTCATTACTGATAGAGAAGAAATAGGATTATCCTTTGAAAACTATTTTAAAATTTTGTATGCCTCTAGTCCTCAACACTTTCAGGATGAAATCTTACAGGATCTCCTTGTAAAGTTTTTTGGCCCTGATAATGATTTGCTTAATATCCCTCTTTCTGCGAAGGAAATTAAAGCTGTTGTTTTTGGCCCCTGGTCTTGATGGTTTCACTGGTCTGTTTTATCAAAAACACTGGGATATAGTTGGTCCTGATATAATAGAAATGATCCAAACCTGTTTTAGAACTGGTTACATTGCCAAATATCTTAATCATACTAATATTGCTCTGATTCCTAAGATAGCTTGTGCTGAATAAGTGTCCCAATTCAGGCCAATAGGCATATGCAACTTTGCCTATAAGGTCTTGTCTAAAACTTTGGCTAATAGATTGAAATATTTAATGGATAAACTTATCTCTCCTAATCAGAGTGCTTTTGTCCCTAAGATAAGTATTTCTGATAACATTCTCCTTGTGAATGAGGTTGTTTACTGTGTTAACCAATTCCAAGGGAAACATGGTTTGGCTGCCATTAAACTTGACATGTCTAAGGCTTATGATAAACTTGAGTGGTCCTTTTTGGAAAAAGTCTTATTGAGAATGGGACTCTGCTCTCGTTGGGTTAAGCTAATTCTAAACTGTTTATCTACTGTCTCTTATTCCATTCTGCTTAATGGTGTCCCAACTGGGCTCATCAAATCTGAGAGGGGATTAAAGCAAGGAGACCCCTTATCTCCTTATCTTTATATTCTTTGCTCTGAAGCTCTCTCTTCCTACATTGATAAGCTTACTAGGTTAGGGGATATCACTGGTGTCAGAGTCCATAAGAATGTTCCTGCCATTACTCATCTTCTGTTTGCTGATGATAGTCTCCTTCTTTCTAGAGTCTCTGCCATGGATTTCTCTCATATTAAAAGTTATCTCCATAAATACTGTTAGGCTTCTGGCCAAGAAATAAATTTTTACAAATCAGGGATACAGTTCAGCCCTGGAATTGATCTTGCTTACAAAGATGCTATGGCTGATCTCATAGGAATCCATAATAGAGGGCTGGGAGAAAAGTATTTGGGCACCCCTATAGAGTTTAAGAAGTCTAAAATTGAAACACATATGGGCATTTTGGAATCTATTGATAGTAGAATTGGTTTTTGGACTAATAAACTTTTAGCTCAGGTTGCTAGAACTTCTCTGGTTAAGCATGTAGGGCAGGATATTCCCCTTTACCAAATGGCTGCCTTTCTGATCCCTAAAGATTTGTGTCGGAAAATGGATACTCATCTTGGAAAATACTGGTGGGGGGAATCTCAGGACCCTAAGGATAGGAAGTTTCACTATCTTGGTTGGGATGTCCTCTGTTCTCCCAAGTCTGAAGGATGATTGGGTCTTAGGAAAGCTGAACTTAATAATTTGGCTATGATTGCTAGGAATGCTTGGAAAATTGTGGAAAACCCTGATTCTCTTATTGCTTCTGTTCTCAAAGCTAAATGTTTTCCCTATACTGATTTTTTAAATGTTACTTGTCCTAAATCTTGTTCTTGGGCTTGGAGGTGTCTTTTCAATATTAAGGAGCTTATCAAACCTTTTATCTCCTGGATAGTTGGTGATGGTAAATTTATTAATCCCTGGTGTGACAAATGGATCCCTGGTTTAGGTTCTGCGAAACCTAATCCTGCTACCTCTGCTGATCCTTCTATGAAAGTTTCTTATTTTATTGATGAAGCTACTAGATCCTGGATTCCATCCAGGCTTTCCACCCACTTTGATGATGCTTCTATCCAGAAGATCGTCGCCATTCCCTTAAGCCGGTTATCCTCTCCTGATAGGAAAGCTTGGGAGCTTGCAAAGGATGGCAGATTTAGTTCTAAATCTGCCTATCTGGGTCTCAGAGGTCTTAGACCAAGCCCAGATAGAAAACTTAAGAATTCTATTTGGGGTCTCAAAATTGCTTACAGAGTCCAGTTATTTCTCTGGAGAGCTGCTAGAAACTGTCTTCCTACTAGGGTCAATATTGATATTAGAATGCATATTGCCTGCACTAATTGTCGTAGGTGTAATGGTCCTCCTGAAAATGATGCATGCTCTTGTTACTTATCCTTTTGCTTCTTCTGTTTGGGCTAGTCCCCCCTTTAATCTCTCAACTGTTGCCTATACCTATTTGAATCTGCATGACTGGCTTTACTTTCATTTAGTCAACTCTGCTACTGCTGTTTATGGTGATCTAAAACCTTTGTTTGCTTCTATCCTTTGATCTCTTTGGAGTAGCAGAAACACATTAGTTAATGCAACTGAACCTAAAGGTGCTGTCATTGCTAGAGCCATTTATATGGCTAATTATAAACCCAACCCTGCTCCTTTTAGGCTTGTGAATAATGTCATTAATGCTGTTAAATGGGTTCCTCCTTCTAGATGGTTTAAAGGCAACACTGATGGTACATTTGACCTTATTTCTCTGGCTAATGGTGCAGGTTTTGTTATAAGGGACTCTTTGATAAACATCATTTTTTGTGCCGCCTTAACTTTTCAAGTTCTGTCACCTGAAGAAGCTGAAGCTCGTGCTATATGGGCTCTTTTGAAGAAAGCTTTGGAACTGCAAATCACTCACCTTATCGTGGAAAGCGATGCTTTGGCCCTAGTTAACCAGTATTCCTCTGGAAATTTTGATGGGAACCAAAGCACGGATGCTATTTTTAAAGACATTAAGTTGTTTTTTTCACATTTTGTTGTTTGTAAGTTTAAATGTCTATAGAGATTGTAACAATGTTGCCCATTCCCTTGCTAAATGGGCAAAACAGAACAATCAGTCCATGTATTGGTCCAGACCTCCAGTTTGGTCTTTTAAAAAAAAAAAAAAAAAAAAAAAAAAAAAAGTACCGTAAAGTCTGCAACACTGTAAGAGAAAACTGTTCATAATCTTTACAAGCTTAAAGTTCCCCTTCTATTGAAAGGAGATGATTTGTTTAGATTTTCGTTCATGAAAATTACTGAAATATTCTGGGTATTTAAGCTTGGCAGATACAAAAATATGTAAATGGGGATTATGACAGACTATCTAAATCAGAAAGTATGAATTATGGACATTTCCTTTATCTTTTTCTTTTTCTTTTTGTAATTAGAAGCTACAAGAAATAGAAAAGAAAAGAAAAGATATATACCATACCATAGTATAAAAAGAATCAAACTCTGTTAAGTCACAAGTGGGATTCTAACCATTCTGATGAGTATTCATAAGCTACAAATGTAACTGCACCAGCGGGAGCAGCTTTGATAACAGAAGGGACAATGCCCTTGTAAAGACCAGCCCACCCTTCAGTTACCAAGATACGCCTTAGGGCATCAATCATGCCATTATAAGCATGGTGCTCAACCCGAGCTCCATACTTTGGGTCCCTAGGAAGTCCAATAATCTGCAGCATTAAAAGAAGAGATCTTAGGAAACCATGGACGATTTGTTATGAACCCGTCAGAAGTGTCAAAAATACAAAACTTAAGTATACATAATGACCAACGAGTTCAGTGTTGTATGGCTATGAGAGAAAAAATAGCATTTCCGTGTAACTGATCAACCAGACCATGGTCTTATGTTTTCCAAGTTAGACTTTGATTGTTCTCTTTAATAGAGAAAAAAAGGGGATATAAATGTATGTTCCAAGATATACCTGGAACCTCTTCTTGACCACATCAAGGGGGTGGCAGACAGCTTTGGCACATGTACCTGAAGCTAACCCACAGACAAAAAGCTGGAAGCTAGAGAGACTTTCACTTGTAAGTTTTGATTCTTGGTTCGACGAGTTGTGCCTGTTCAACCGCTAAAAGAGACAAGAGTATGATACTATTAGGTACCACTTGACAGTTGGTAATGTTCACAATAGGTAATTTCCTACTACTACTACTACTACTACTACTACTACTACAACTACTACTACTACTACATGGTAACTAGTTGGTAAGGTTCTTACTTTTGAAACAGCAAATTAATTACACAAGATGCAGACAGGCTGTATCTTATGGTTTCTTCAAAAACAAGGAAATGTGATCTTACCAAGGTCCAGCGCTTAAAGGTGTCATAAGTGCCAAACTGCAGACCAGCATAGGGAATGATTTCAACCAAAGTCGGTGTTAATCCTGCGTATAACCCTCGAAAGCCACGACTTCTTACAATGTCAACAAAAGCCGATCTCATGGTTGTATACACCTAAATAAAGCGAGTGAGGAACAATGTAAATACTTTAAACTTTATTCTCCCGAAAAATTGAATAACTGAATGCAATTGCTCTGAATAGCGCACACAATTTTTTTCTTGGTTTGCAATAAACTCCACAAAGGGAGCAACTTATTTAAAGAAAGATCAATTAAACGCGTGATGGAAGGCGAACCAAAACCCAGACTTCCAACTAGGGAACATGAACTACTTGAACCTAAAGCGAAGTGGATCTGAACAACCCAACTCCATATTGCAACAAAAAAATGGAAGGGGAAATGAGCATCGAGCACCAATCAGCAGTGTTACATATAACTCCAAATTTCGCCAATATTACGCACAACACATTACCTTCTCTATGAATATATGAGAACAAATGAACTATATAGACGAAAAACCACATACAGTTACTCCATCAAACTCTCAAGTGCCATATAATATGCACACACACATGTACATGGGAGTATCATTTCTATAAAAAGTATGCTATTATTGCAGATGAGTTTCTTATAATTAATTCAAATGTATTTATTCCACAAGGTAGCTTGTGCAAAAAAAAACCTGCAACAAAAAAAGGCCCAAAAAAAGGCCATTTTAAAATGAACTTCAAATGCAAACCTTTGGCTCCCCTTGTGACGCTAAAATGGTTCGTACGAGATCAAAGGGATACGATCCGACAGTTGCTGCACATCCCGCTAATGCTCCACTTAAGTAAGATAGGTAAGGACTCAAATGTATGTGATCCTCTGCATCATTAAAGCACCTGAGTTAGAGTAGTGCAGCAAAAAGAGTATTAAGGGGAAATTTCACATGAAATGAGCTTCACCAACAACAAGAACCAACTGGCTAGAGTAATAAATCATTTAGATAACTCCTTCGAAGTTTATTCAGTTAGTCAACCACGCGAAATACTAATTTTCTCTAAGAAAAGTAACAACGAAACTTTATAGTCCATAATCTGATGAAAGCAATTAAGTCAAGCGTATTCTAATTCAATCAAATAAGATAGATGTATCATGATGTAAAGGGTCACTACATTAAACTGAAGTGACCAATATCAGTTTCCAACCAAAACGCCATATAACCTAATCACATAACAGAGACAAGCAATATGTTTAACTTGTAAACCAATACAAACTGCTTATCCGACACAAAACCTATAACCTAGCTATGTTTTTATTTTCTTTACAAAGATAAAGATGTTTCCTTTCCTTTTCTTTTCATATAGAGTACATGTTGCAAATACAAATGAGAATGGTTTGCTAAGTAAGCTGAAAATATAAGATTGGTCAGAAAAACAACTCAAAAGAATATGGGATCTTGTTCCAGTATGGGTATACCTGCCTTAGATGAGCCTGAAACAAAAGTTTTAAACTTGTGCAACACCGTAAATTGTATAGAAGTATACGGCATGACCATGAGGAGCGCGGGGACATTGCCACGCCAAAAACCCTGTCGTAAGAAAAATTTGTCAGAGACAACAACATAACAACCATGCATGTAATTATATGTTGGTTCCACACTTCCATTACATAAGTTTTGTGCAAAGTGAAAGAAACAGAACCCACTTTTCAAACTAACTAGAGCCTGGGGTTAATATGTTGTAGTTAATAGCTTATACAGATCAGAGTCACTCCAGCGAAGGATGTATCCTTTCCCTGTTATCAATTTAGCCTACTTCAATTGCATGATTTCCAAGTGTTGAAAGAGTTACGACCCAAGTATAATCCACAAAACGAAACCCAAAACCAACAAAAGCATCTAATGTTAGTCTACATGTGCTACAGGAAACAACATGATAGATATATGCAGTCCTATAAAACTGCACCAACCAGCCATAAGGCAAAGGGATTACAGCAAAAACAAGTGAACAGAAAGTCAGCTAGAAACCAGTGGTAATTATGTAGTTAGTACCGGTAAACCTTCTTCTCTAAGAATATCTTTAGTTGCCTGCATCATCCCAGTATATTTTGACGATCCATACATCTCTTTACGAAGCAATGCCCATGATGAAGTTGGCTCCAATTGAACCTGCCAACAGACATCCAAAGGGTCAGAAAAAGGACCTTTGACATACATACATACATACCCAAAGAAGCTAGAAACTACCATAACAGAATCTCAACTTAAACTTATATTCGCCACAAATTCAAATGTGACCTAGTCCTCTTTCAGTACGACCAAATCAATATGAATAAGCCTCGAATAGCATCAACCTCGATCAATGGCAGAACATACCTGAAATCTAATCTTGATAACATCCAACGGCGAGGTAACTGTTCGTGATATGCCACCAGAAATAGCCCCAGCGGCAGCATCAATTAAAGCCCGTTTAAGCGGCCCCGGCTCTTCCATCGCTTAGAAGACACAATCAAGTGGAAATGCTAACACCACCTACCCCCAGTTACCAAACCAATTTCAATCAAAAATCACCCCGTAAATAACCAATTAAATCCCTAAAATTATCTCTAAAAAAGGAAAAAAAAAACAAGTTTTATTTTTTTTTTTCCCCCCTATAAAACCCAAAAAAAAAAAAAAAAAAAAAAAAAAAAAAAGAAAGAAAAAAAAAAGGTTGTGAAATGAAGTATTACCTGGAAGAATGGAAATGCGAAAGGAAGAGTGGAGCCGCCATTGAAGAGATGTTTTATAGTTGTGGACAAAGATTTGTAGATTAGATGGAAGAGATTCGTTGGCAAAACCAGAAAGGATGTCGGCTAAAAAATAAAGAAGCTCAATTGGGACGATTTAACAAGTGAGGGAGGGCTGTGTAAATAAAAGGACTTCTTTATATCGTCTGTCTTCTTTAATTTTGTTTCCAATGGACAAATAAACTTTCCTTTCCGTGTGTTAGAGCCATCCCTATATTATAGAGATATAGGGATGGCAGAAATGAGGAAAATTGGCAACCACCGTGGTCTTAGCCATTTCCAGATGGAAACCGAGTTTCCGGAGCTTCCACTGTGCGGGAACTCAGTTTCCGTAAAAAAAAATTTGTGGGAACTCGGTTTCCGCCTAGTCAAAGCTTGACTTTTGACCGGCGGAAACTCAGTTTCCGTAAAGAATAGGTTTCTATACAGAAAACCCTGCGACCTGAACTTCATTTCTCACTTCTTCTCCACTCTCTCTTCTTCACTCGAAGAAAATAGATAATCGCCCCCTTTCGATTTTGAAGATAACCAGTTGGAATTTTTCCGTGATATTATAAGGGTTTACTAACATTTCGAAGGCGATTCTTTTGCATCATTCAATTTGAAATTTCATCCATAAGGTTAGTAAATCTTATCTAGGGTTTAAACAATACAATTTTAATTTCATTATCATGATTCCTTTGATTTTAGAATGAATCGTTAAAATCCATTGATTTTTTGTTGTTGTATGGTGTATTTTTGATTAATGCTTGTGGCATTGAAGTAGTTTTGGTGTTGAATGTATAAATTGACTTAAAATTCATGCTTGTAAAGGTGCAATGAGTTTGATTCGTGGGTGTTTGAATGCGAAATACGGTCTCAATTTTGCTTCATCGAGTGATGATGATGAAGAAATTATTTTGCTGCAACGCATGGTAGAATTGGATGCCCGGAGACATAGGCTTAGACAACCAGTGCCTATCCAAGTGCAATCACGCCAACACCTATGGCGTGATAGAAAGAGAGTTGATGCTCAAATGATGTATGATTACTTTACAACTGGTGGGACTTATACTGCAAGACAATTCAAACAGCGTTTAGGCATGAGTCGAGGTTTGTTCGAGAAAATTCTCTTCAAACTTTGTGAAGAGGATGAAGAATTGCCACAACGTCTAGATGCAGCTTGTATTCTGGGACATTCTCCTCACATGAAGATGGTTGTTGTGATGAAATCTTTGTGCAAAAGTATTACTGCTGATAGTCTAGATGATTACACTCGTATGGGTGCAACCACAACATATTACTATGTAAAGAGATTTTGTGCCAACATATGCACCATATTTGGACCTAGGTACCTGCGAGAACCTACTACCGAAGATATTAGAAGGTTGCTAGCAAAGAATGCCGCCCGTGGATTTCCTGGAATGCTTGGTAGTGTGGATTGTATGCATATGAAATGGAAGAATTGTCCGGTTTCTTGGCAAGGAATACATAGAGGCAAAGAAAAGGTTAGTACTTTTATATTAGAGGCGGTGGCTTCATATGATTTATGGTTTTGGCATGTTTTTTTTGGAATGCCCGGCGCAAACAATGACTTGAATGTTTTGGCCCACTCTCCCCTTTTTGATTCGCTTCTTAGTGGTTACTCTCCTCCGGTTAACTATGTCATCAATGGACACCAATACAGCATGGGTTATTTCTTAGCTGATGGTATCTACCCGAGGTTGAAGACAATTGTACAAGCTTACCCAGTAACACTAGACATTCCGGAATATGTTAGGTTTAATAGGTACCAAATGGCCAAAAGAAAGGATGGTGAACGTGCTTTTGGAAGTCTTCAGGGTAAATTTAAGATTGTTGGTGAACCATGCAAGTATTGGAAACAACATGATTTGAATTTGATTATGAAATGTTGCCTTATTTTACACAACATCGTCATTGAACATGAAAACGTCGAGATGCTGAATGGGCTGCAGTTGTTCCAGAAGTGAATCGGGTACCAACAGGCCCCACCAATCACTACTCGAGTCTTCAAAATAAAGAATATTACCACATGTTAAGAGCTGATCTTATCGCTCACATCTTTGCACTCCCTGGAAGAGGTGAAAGAAGAGACTATGACTCAGATCTTACTGGAAGTGATTCGGAATATACAACTCCGAGTTCAGACTGTTACTCATCCGTAGACTCTATTTTTTCTGAAGATGATGTGACTGAAGACTATGTGCTCTCTGGAGATGATGATGATGTGCTCTCTGGAGATGATGATGATGATGAAATGAGTAGTGGTTCTGAAGCAACAGGGGGTGGTTTTGAACCAGCTAATGGTGTTGAAGCAGCAGGGGGTGGTTATGGAGCAGATGATGGTTATGGAGCAGATGATGAGGTAGTTGAACCCCTTGATTAGTACTATGTTGTAACTTCCTTTCCAATTTTTATCTGGATTTTAACTAGCATTAGTTAAAAATATTATCAAACCATTTATATTAGAAAGAAAGGAAATTTTCATTAACTAATAACGTAGATTTAAACATCCGCCCATTCGAATGTGTTCGTTACACTTTTTAGGAGAAAATTACGAAAGAGTATTCCTTAAAGGAATTACATTGACATCTAATTACTTGAATAACTAATAAGAAAATCCTTCATAAATCAACATACTTCGAAGGTTTTGAGAAAATCCTTTAGCTCATGGTAATGTGCTTCGTACTCGAATTCCTTTCCTTTACCTTGTTTCCATACCTTCAAAGTACTAGCATAAACTTCATCCTCCGTAACATCTTTCCCAAGAAAATCTCGGGCCAATCTCCCCAAGTGCATAAAATCATGAACGTTTTGACGTATTTTCCACCATCGGTCTGACAGGCCTCTTACATCGCGCACATATTGGTTTTGAAACTTGAAGTCTTCTTCGATATAATTAAACAGGGAGCTCCACTTGACAGTACCACGACTTTTTTGTAATCCATAATAGTGGATCACGTCTTTACAAAGACGTAGATCTTCTTCCAACGTAAATGGAGCGAAGCTTGGTTTCTTTCGTGTTGATGGAGGAGGAGATAATGGTTTTTGAGATGGAGAACACGTATATTAGTATTCATGAACTAGCTTATCAGTGATGTTTCGATAACGTCTACGAGGAGGAGATGCTGGAGGAGGTGTTGAGATGGATTCATTTGGTTTTCGTAGTAAAGATAGTATCTCTTGTGGTGATCGAGTTGGCCTCCTGGATTCATTTGACGATGAGCTTGACATTGTAGATTGATTGAGATAAAGGTTTGGGAATAAGGTTTAGGAAGAAGGTTTGAGAAGAAGAGTTATCTATGAAAATGAATGTTTGTGAAAGAATCTATTTATAAAGATGAGTACCCAACGGATAGTTTTTTGAATTTTGAATTTTGGAGATTTGCAAAAACTAACCGTTATGAGGTGTAGAGAGAGTGTAAGAACAACTTTTACTCAATTAAAATGACACAAGTAAAAAAAAAATAACCCAACTAAATTTTTCATTAATGGAAACAACAACTACAATGGAATAAGTTTTTCTTAATTGAAACAACAACTACATAGCAAATATGAAAATAAACAACAACTAATCTACTAACATTGCTCTAACTTTCATAATTGAAACAACAACCACATTGCAACTACAATCCATAATCATGTCCGGCGGCGATTGCAACAATTCTTTCATAAAATTCACCAAACTTGGATGGTCGATGGTTGAGGACATAAAATTGTGACCGAGCTCGTACGACCAATTCTAGGCGTGATGCATTTCTATGACTCCGGCGAATAGCATTCATAATTCTTACAAAATCCAAGATGTTTCTACTAATTAATGCCCATTGGTTGCTAATTCCATTTTCATTTCTCTCTCTTGGATTATTTGTGGCTTCCACAAACAAACTAAAAACACGATTCCAAAACGGCGTCTCTCCTAGTAGCCCCGCAACATTTTCCATTGATACACGAATGAAAGAATTAGCAATAGCACGATCTTCAAACTCGGTGTAATTGGTCGCCATATCGATTTTGTGATGAAAAAAAATTGAAAATTTGAAGGGAGAAAGAAGGAATCAATGGAAACAAGATTGATTGGGGTGGATTTGTCAAAGAGGATGAATTCTCTTATATAAAAGAGATCCCAACGGCTATTTTTTTTGAATTTTGAAAAAAGAGTCGTTGGGGATCTAACGGTCAAGAAAAACTAGGTAGATGGATGGTTGGATGTTGAGGTGTAGAGGGGGTGTAAGGGAAAAAAATGTCAAACGGTCATATTTCTGGGACGGAAACTCAGTTCCCGCATGAGTTTTTAGCGGAAACCGAGTTCCCGTAAAAAAAAACAGCGGAAACTGATACTCGGTTTCCGCCTCGCATCTCTATTCCTATTGCCTGCTACCAGTTATTGAATAGGGATTTTTTACACCATAGTAGTTGTCTATCTCTATTCAAAAGGGATATCTCTATTCAATAGGAACCATAGTGCTTGCTCTTACCCTGTAGGCAAGGAAACAATTTAGATGTAGCAGAGTTGCATCATTTTT
>JAJJMA010301382.1:0-11218 GCA_023529015.1 Papaver nudicaule | reverse complement strand
GAAATTAGGGTTCTTGTTGTGAGTAAAGCACTGAGAAGATTAGCAAGGTAACTAAGAACTGTAATCATGTTTATACTAGTGGAATCCTTGGATGTAGTCCTGACTTAGGGCGAACCAAGTAAATCATCTTGTCAAGTATCTCTAACTCTTATCTCCTTTAGATCTCTTATGGTTGTTATGTCTATGTATGCTTTTGGGATGATTGTGTGTGTATGAACGTATTATATTTGGGTGTACTGTGTAGGATCTAACCCATGGGATTTTACACAGTTACACCAGTTTCCACCTTCAACTGGTTCCAGTGGAGGGCCGACTCCTGACAGTCCGGTTTCAGTTTCAACTGCTGCCTGGAGGCTCGACTCCTGACAGTCAATTTTAGCTCCAACTCAAGCCGGTCGTGTTACATCTGACTGCAGACAGTTCAATCCAGTTCTACCCGCAGCTGGTGGAGATTCCGTTTCATCACAAACACTGCGACCTAGCTTGGGAGCGACACTTGTGACATCTCAAGCCTTGCAGACGAATATTCTTAGAGATAATACTTACCACCGCAGCAAAGACGGACCGCAGTTGGGGGGCGTCTTTGAAGTTTCTTCCACAGATTGTGGAGGCAAGCAACGGTTCTCTATAACAATGATTTTTCGCAATTGGGGGCGAGTTACATCATCAAACGACAAACATAAGGAATAACTGAATTTCTTAACCCCCAACAAGTTGGAGGTTAAGAGGGGGCGATGTTTGTACCATGGCTAAAATTGCCACAGTTTGGACCAGATTACCCTTTTTGGTGACCACCTAGATGTAAGCTCAAACTGCCAGCCCACTTCACCAACCTATCATGCATCCAACCAGCCCAGTCCAGCAGCCCGTATTGTCTACAGTCAATGGAGAGAAGTCAACCGCTGGTCAAAGTCAACTATTGATCGGAGTTGGTCAAAGTCAACTGTTGACCAGAGTTGGTCGAAGTTAGCCACTGGTCAAGGAGGACCAAAATCAACTGTTGACCGAATTTAGTCAAAGTCAACTGTCGGTCAAAGTTGGTCAAAGTCAACTGTCGGTCAAGTCAACCATTCCGTACAGACTGGTCCAGAACCGCTTTTGGAGAGCTAGAGGGAGATTCCAGAAGTTCCAGAAGCCTTGCTGCCCAAGATACTTGCAGAATCATAATTAGGGTAGAATTCATATTTTGTAACTGTATTATATAGAGGGGACAAAAATCAAGAAAAGGGATCCCAATTCCTCCACACAGAAATCAGCCACAAGATGGCAACCCTAGAAATCTGTCCCCTCCTCTCCAAAACACTAAACTCATTGTATCATGATAATCAATAAAGAATCGCTCCCCAAGGGGATTCGCCCGTGGATGTAGGCACAACAGTGTCGAATCACGTAAAATCTGTGTCTTATTTATTTTCCTGTTTATGCATGTTTTACATCATCATCTTCAATATTCGTGATTTGTATGAGAATTTATTTCCGTACAATCAGAACACTTTTAGCTGGAAAACAAATACCACCGAAGGTCTCTTTTGTAGTTTGGGCACTGATGCGTCATGTTCTACCTACTCGTAGTGTGCTTGTTCATAGAGGAATGCAACTGCCTTCGGATCGTTGTGTACTTTGCCACAAGGAGATGGAGACACACGAACACTTGTTCTTGCATTGTGATGTAGCAAGACAGTTGTGGAACTATTTCCTGGATGCATGGAATCTGAAGTGGGTATTTTCAGAAGGTTTGGAGGATAACTTGAGGAGCTAAAGGGTTACGAAATTCAAGCCAAGCATTTACACAATCTGGACTCTAATTCCATACGCTATAATATGGCAAATTTGGACTACGAGAAATGCAGTTGTTCATGGAGGTCCATTGATGCTATAATAACGGCTATTAAGCTTGAGTTGCACCTGTGGGTATGGCAACTGGACATCTTCAAGTCTTATTCAACTACACAGATGGTTTTTCATGACGAGGCTTTGATTGATCTGTAATCATGAACCTTTAGAGGTTGGGGGTCATGAGATCAATTATGTATATAAGCTACTGTATATAAACTCCTGTAAATATCTTTTTTCGTTATCAATTAACCTTAACCATTCTAAAAAAAAACATGATAAACTTGTCTTAGAGAGAGTCTCGGACCACAAAGTAAATTTTGGGTCACTAGCATGTTTTTAGTTATGTGATCAATGCGCATAACCATTAAACGCATTTTCTCGTGTCAATGCGTGACTATGTCCAAATACAAAAAAATAAATAAATATCGCTGTCCAAAAAAAAATCTCTATCGTCCAACACATTACACATTACAAAAACTCTTTCCTCAGTCGATTTTCCTCGTTCTATATCCTCCGCTTTCAGCTTCTTTACCTTTAAAACCACTATCAAATTTTAAACAGATCTAGAGAACACCTATTTCACTTGTTTCGGATTTTCTCACGGATTACGGATTAGAGAGATGGCGATTGATACTGTAATTAAACATTTGTATTGTTCAAAACTGAAAACTGGGTGGGGATTCATATTGTTTAAGAGATTAAATTGTTAGCTAAGAAAGAAGATCGGTGCAGTTTGGATCTTGTTGCGATTATGGGATTAGAGAACTTGTCGATTTAGGCTCACAGAGGTATGCACATTTTACTATGGCTTTTTCATATCTTTTTCGATTTGGGGATTTTATTTTGATCTAGGGTTTTAAAAAGTTGATTTTTTTCCCCTGTAATTTTTGAAGGGAAATTGCAGCTACATCGTTATTTAAGGAAATATTGCGCTGAATCTAGGGTCTCGCTTTATAATCCTTCTTCAGTATATTAAGTGTCTATGACAACTTTGAAGATCATTCTGCTGCTTTTGGTGATGATACTGCTATTAAAAGTCTCGCAACTGAGTTATTGCAAGTCTGCATTTGGTGATGATATTGCTACTGAAAATCTCTAGAGAGATTTTTGTTGTGAGTATAAATCTCAGAGTTTTCTCATATCATTGTTGATGATTTTTTTAGGGCATTGTTTGTTCTAGCTACATTGCTTTGTGTTGTTTCTATTATTTGTTTCTTAATGTTGCCTAAGCAGTTGTGTTTTCTTATATAAAAGCTCTTTTTATTGGTTGTTTCTCTTATAACCATGTTGTTCTGTGTCATAGGTGCAAGCTCATGGGTCTGATGCAATGGTTGTCGAGGATAATCATGTTTTCTTCCTGCTTCATTGTTGTAAGAGTTAAATTCGTGATCCTGCACTTTTTTCTCTTTATAAAGGGACAGGTAATGTGCTGTATTTGTGTAACCGAATCTAATGTGCTGTAAAATGTGAAGAGAGGTCTTACTTTCTTATTGTTTGGCTTACAGGTTGGTGCGATGCCGGAGCAGATCATTGTGAACCCTCGATAGCTTAAACCAGTCCGCTTGTATCCTCTAAGAAGGCTGTCGTTATACATTGAGGATAACTCAATCCTGCAATTTTTTCTGCCATAGAGGTTGATTAGAGTTAGGGTTCTACTTTTATATGTTATCTTCCTCCAATCTAGATACCAAGATTCTTTTTAGGTTGATTGAGCATTTCCATCACATAGCATTCAGTTGTTAGCTACATAGCATTTGCCAGTGTTCGCTCTAACCTGCAGCTCCATGTGCCTGCACATAAAAACCACTTTTGTCATGCACACTTCTTTTGGTTAAATATCTTGAGAGATTAAGTTATAGAGTTCATTTTTTTCATTGTACTTAATTAGGGCTGCACAACGGTCGGTCGGTAGCGGTTTTGGCCAAAACCGACCACCGAACTGCTATAGTCGGTTTTTGCCTTTTGCAAACTGCCACCGACTGACTAAGATATCGGTTCGGTTTAAAACCGATCCGACTCGGTAGCCGGTTTTGACGGTCGGTTTTGAAACCGGCAGTGAAAATAAATCAGACGATTTAATTTTATTCCCAAAATTTAAAAATGTTACATTTAATATATATTAAATCAGATATTCTCTTGAATTAGAAACGATTTGAACCTGATAACAATCCAATTAGACATTTATCTATCTCTTGAATCAAAGCATAACATATTACATATAAATCATTAGACAAAATTAAGAATTAGTAAGCAATGATCTTTGAATCCTTCATTCTTGACACCCGGTACCCACACATTTCTCTGTGAAATTTAAGAAGAACGTAGATTTCCTTATCAATACATCCTAAGATTGAAATAGTCTTACATCCATCACCATTTGCACGAAAAAACCAAATTTGATTTCTGTAAAAGATTTAAATCCAAATTGAACAAATTAAAACTAAA
This sequence comes from Papaver nudicaule, assembly GCA_023529015.1. Taxonomy (NCBI): domain Eukaryota; kingdom Viridiplantae; phylum Streptophyta; class Magnoliopsida; order Ranunculales; family Papaveraceae; genus Papaver; species Papaver nudicaule. The sequence continues at coordinate 6,937 of JAJJMA010301382.1, read as the reverse complement.
CTATCATAGAAAGAATTAAATAAATCACTAGAACATTACAATCAAATTAAATAATAAGGAATTTGTATCACTAAGATCCAAAAAGACTAAAAGAGTAAACGACTGAACTTTGTAATCTCATGGACTATATCATGGTCGGTCTGTTTTAAAGGAACATAAAACTATATATCATGGACTGATTCATACATAATCAAAGAACAAGCAAAACTCAATTCTTTCAGCAACTATACTGGTGGTGGCTGTGACGGATCTGCAAGTCATAGATCTGCTATCCATACTTTTGAAGAAGAGAAAAAGAAGCAGTAGAAGAAGAAGAGAAGAAGAAGAAGAAGAAGGTGTTGGTGGCGAAGTTGTTCATGCCATGAACTTCATGGAATCAAGGTATTGGTGGTGGCTGTGACGGATATAAGAAGAAGATGAGGAACTGAGTTCTCGGCTGGGATAGATATATCAGGAAGATTTAGGGATGTAGTATATATATAGTGAGATGGATGGCTGGGATGTGTTTAGATGGATGGCTGGGATGTGTCGGTTATAGACGGTCGGTTCGGTCGGTGGGAGCCCTAAAACTGCTGACCGAACCGATATATGCGGTTTTACTTTATCTTAAACTGCCACCGACAATTTTGTGGTCGGTTCGGTTACGGTTTTAGCGGTTTTTTGCGGTTTTCGGTCGGTTAGGCGGTTAGGGTCGGTTCTTGTGCAGCCCTATACTTAATGGTTGGAACATTTTGAAATTTCACCCATTTGTTGTATGTAGGACAGTTGCTTGGTACTTATTGTGTGGCTTTCATCTTTGTGAGTAAGAGAGTCTATTGTTGTAACTCTTGAGGTTTTGTTTAAATCTTATTTGCTGTAATGATTTACTGATGGTGTTAAGGTTATATAAGTTATACTCCCTCCGTTCCAATTTACTTGAGGGTTTTAGGATTTTTTTATGTTCCAAATTACTTGAGGGTTTTCCTATTTTCTCCAATTTTCCCCTAAATTATCCTTATATTGGAATCACACAAAACATAGGAAATAGTAAAAAGATTTACTTTTCTTTAATATCCTATATATTTTTATTCCTAAAAACATAATACACTAAAACCTATGAACAAAAAGAATTAAAAACTAGGAGAATTAAATGTATTAGGGAGATATTATTAAGGGTAAATTAGGTAGAAAATAATCTCTTTTATTTTTCTTAAACTGCGTGAAAAACTCAAAACCTTCAAGTAAATTGGAACGGAGGGAGTATTTATTTGAAGAAGAAGAGTATATATTTGCTGAAGAATAGAGGTTGGGATGTAGTAGTTTGCTTTAGTTTAGACGGTTTGGACTCTATCAGGTATTCACTTGTGTTTTACAGAAATTTTGCCATAGGAGCTGTAGCAATTTTATGCAAATAAATTCAGATATTGTTGGCCCCGCAGATTTAAATAAGCACAGGTCGGTTTTTGTACCATCAAACCATAAGATATCAGTCTCATTTTTTTATTTGCTTATAAAGACATAAGATTTTCTGATTTTTTTTGAGATTTTATAATGGGGTTTTGATTATGGATCTTGTTGATTTTTCGGTTGATTAACGAGGAGACATCTTAAAGAACTAACAAGTAGGTTTTGATTTTGATCTACTTTTTATTTTCATATAATTCTTGTAGGTGGTGTTATTATACTAGATGACCGCTAGTGGGCCGCCCGACCGAAGCCAAAAAAAAAATTTGTAAGCAATTGACACTTATACAGATTAAACCTTCTCAATGGTCAAACTAAGGTGCAAAACAAAGGGGCCACAACACCCATTTCGGTCATAACCTTGTAGCTAAACCCACAACACCAAAATATTTCGGTTTCCTGTTGAACTCTATAGGCCATAACTGCAGAAAATAGCATACCATGTTGTCCATTTTACTACATACAATTAGCTAACAATCCAAACCAAACAAAGTGGCGTAACTACAAGAACAGGCAAACTCAATGAAAATTGACATGAACGACAAACTAAACAGCTATTCAGATCAAAATAAATAGTGGTAGAGCATATACATTTGTTCAAAATAATGGTGTTGATCATTTTCAAATCAACCATGTTATGTATACACTAAATCACATTCAGGAAATTCACCTCTACATTTACTAAATCTTGTGAGTTATGTTTACCTTGGCAAGGGAGTGGTAGATTAGCAAGGGAAAAAACAGAGTTCTTCCTTCTCATGTAGTCTTCGAGTACTCTTCTTCAGTCTTCGAGTTATGTATACCTTGGCAAGGGAGTGGTAGATTTTTTAGTACTATTCTTCCGTCACCTCCTTAGGACTTCTTAACCATATGGACTTAATGTCATTGAGAACTTCACACTCTGTGGAACTCTCTTCAGCTGTATGAAAGAGTAAACCATGTGAGTGGAGTTAACCAGTTTGCTTCCAGTGTTAACCACGACAGAGTTCTTGCAACCAGTTTGCTTCGCTAAAGCTAGAAGAGATGATCTCTCTGCATAGAATACTTCATTTAAATGCACAGGAACTAAGAATTTCAAACTCATCATACTCGAAACATCAAAGTAGGCAAAGTAAATAACTCACATTATGTTGTGCCGGGTGTACTGCCCTCACCATAGCATGCGCATACCCACACTGTAGTTGTTTAGTTCCGTTGAAGTCACTTCACCTGTAAGGATTATAATCCAAATGAAGGTTGGAAACTTTGAATTAGTCGAACACCAATCAAACAGACAGAAACAAAAACTGTGCCGACTACTACGATCTTGCACGCACCAACACGTAAAACCTACACTCTAGGAATTGCCATAACACTTTGTACACAATCATCACCACCTACAACCTATATTATTAGATTACAGAACAAAAAATTTGACCGAGTAGTTTTGTTTGTTTCATTCACCCTTTCTCTATACATACTAAGCTCTCCTCTTTATTCTGTGACTCTTTTGAGTTGCAAAAAATGGCATGCAAAAATGGCAGAACTAAAATTCATCTCACCGAACGTATGAAAGAACTTCAATCTACCATTAAGCCGACTTCAATTTGATGTTTAAGAACTAATACCAAGATTGATGTTTGAACCCTAATTCATTAGAAGAACCAATTAGGGCTGGAAAAATTGGAATTAAGAAAACGCAGTATACAAATTAACACAAAAAGAAGCAATGTGAAAAAAAAGAAAAATGAAGAAATAGGTTCGATTTACTTACTTGTTTGGACGTTCAAATCAACTGCAACTGTCTTCAACGATTGAAACAGTTAATGGAATTAACGCTATAGCTGATGATTTTGTGTGTAGGTTATAATGATTTTGAGCTTCAGACTGGGTTTCTAGGTTTCGATTTTGGGTGTAGTCGGGAACAGATTTGATTGGGAAGAAAAGAAGAAGATGAAATCGATTTTGATTTCGGGAAAAGAAGAAAAGAAGACGATGAGCTAAAGATAAACGAAGGAATTGATGTGTCGGGGAATTTCGACACTTGCCCCTTGTTTTGAGAATATTTACGAAACTGTCTAAACCAAAAAAAATTAAAAAAATTGACGCAAAAGGGTAACATAGTATTTTCAGCTACGGACGGTGGAATTTTTTTGTCAAAATTGGTTCAATTTGTGTTACCCTACATGTTACACAAAGTCATCATATATAGGGTCCTCCTTTGCTTCGCTCGGTCGGCCCAATGAGTTCTCGTTTGCATAATGAGTCCATGCGATTCTCAATTCAGTGAGAATAAGAGAATCCTTGCCATCCATGGATTCTTGCTGATCTTTCCATTTTCCATGATTGGTCCATTTAATTCAGTAATTTAGCCTGCTTGGCTGAGCTTTCACTGTTTGGTGGGCTGCTATTAGGCAGAAATGAATAATCTTATGTTTCATTTTTACTGTCTTCAATGTATGTTCCTTGTGTCATACATTTGCTAGGTGGGTTTGATTATGTAAGGGGTTATAATTCCTAATTAAATAAATTTGGCCCCACGAGTGTGTATTTGGCCCCATGAAAATTTAAACCTATCCAATAGAAAAGGATATGGGATGTCTAAAAGTTGATGAAAATACTAAGTTACCCTTACTCATTTTCTAATCTAATTTTATTACATATCTATAACCACCACTTCCTTCATTTCCATATCTATAACCACCGCTTCCTTCATTCCTACTTCACCACCACCATTACCGCCGCCTCGATCACCACCACCGCCGCCTCCACCACCACCATCTTAACCCAATTAAAAAAAAATATATTTACCCCATCACCACCGCCGCCGCCACTCCTCCCACCATAAATATCATTAAGTAATTTTTTTCCCCAGAATCGGCGTATATTGGCCATCATATCAAACGATTATTCTTCATTTTTAAAAAATAAGAACAATAATCGGTGGTTATCGGTCATTATATATACCGATTATAAAGTAAAACCAGAATCGGTTTATATTTCTCGATATAAATACCGATTTTAGTTGTTTTTTAAAACAGAAAAACTAAACATTTTTCAATTGGAATCGGTGAATTTTGGTGCTCCTAAGAACCGATTATTGTACAATCGGTCCATATACATCTACATAAGTGCCGATTTTTGTACAATCGGTCCATATTCGTTAATAAGTGTACCGATTATATAGATAAAGTTGGTATTAATTGGGAATCCAAAACATCAAAAATTGAAGTATATATCAGTCGTTTAACAACATGAATGTACCCTGAACCATTGCGTAAAATCATTATTAACAACATACCCCATCACCACCACTGTAGCCTCCACTACTCCCACCATAAATTTTATTGAGTAATTTTTTTCCAGAATCGACATTCATTAGCCACTATAGCAAACGATTGTTCTTCAATTTTGAAAACAAGAAAAATAATCGGTGGCTATATGTCAGTATATACACCGATTACATAGTAAAACCAGAATCGTTTTATATTTCACTACACAATAATCGATTCAAAAATGAAGAAGACAACAAAAATCGGTAGATATTAGTTAATATATACACCGATTAAAACACAAAACAAGAATCGGTACATAATGGACAATAGAAGAGCCGATTTTGATTTTTATCTTTAATCACCAAATGTTGCATTTCCAAGAATTGGTATACAACAATGTCCATATGAACCGATTGTCATCTCAAGGGTTCAATATACTTGCACCTACTGACCATTCAAGGACTTGATACATTGCCTCACCCTGCCTCAGAAATGTTGGTATTCGGCGACTGCACTGAACGAAGCCGGTATCAAAGGTGTTCAAACTGGACCAGGAGCAACACCATTAACACGAATTCCCTTGCTTACTAGCCGTAGTGCTAAACCTCTGGTGAAGGCAACTATAGCTTCTTTTGTTGAGGTGTAATCAAGTAACTCTGGGTTCCCTTTATGTGCAGTCACTGATGTTGTGTTTATAATTGAACTTCCTTCTTTCATGTGCTGCCTGTACATACATACGAGACAATTTAGAGTAATGTATCCAAATTTCGCAGGAAAAACAAATCAACTACAGGACAACAATGGATTAGTAAAATCAAAGCTTTCAACAATACATAATTCAATTGAATTTATGCAAAACACCTAACATCTACCCAACCTAATATCAAAAGGAAACCAAAAATTAACAGAAATTAACCAATCTTCATTAGAAGCTCAAATCTTATCATCTTAATACGTTCCCTTCAAAGTAAAAGGTCAATAGCAATCAATTGCAAGCGTCCATTGAAGACTCCTAGTGGAATGAATGCAATGGACTGAGCTCCTCTTGCTGCTGTGTTGGTGGAGAATACGAACTGTGTGGTGATGGAAGTACTGATGGCGGTGGACTGTGAGGTGGTGCTGATGGTGATATGAATACGTAGTGCAGGTGGTAGTGGTGATGATTGGAGAGGCTAGTTCACAACTGTTGTAGAACTGGTCAGTCAGTTCTTTTATCAAACACTTAATACGCGACTTGTAACTGGTGATGGGGTTGAGTTCGTTTGGTACTGGGTTGCTCTGATTCACTCCTTCCCTGCATTTCAATCATTCATACAAGAAAACCCATTTTTCTATATCATTCAAACAACATCTCAATCACCAACAGAGGACATGAACTTCATTCAGTAACTTCGGTCTTCTTCTCTTGTTTTCTAGCTACAAATGAACTCCAAAATCATAACCAATATTCGAACCCATTCTCTGTTTCCTTCTTACCTCCAAAAATCTCCACTACACCGTACTAAAATCCCATCAAAACACATCATTTGAACGACATCATCAGGAGAAATCGATGAGGACTCACATCATCAGCAGCTTCTGGTTCGTAGTCTTTCTGATTGAGATTGTGCTGAGTAGAATCGGAAGAGAGAAAAGGAGGAAGTTGGATAAAGATTGGGTTTTTGTGACGTTGATTGGGTTTTTGTTGGTGGTGGTGGTGGCGGCGGCGACGGCAACTATTGGTGGTCGTGGTGGCGGCAATGGTAACATCAGTTGTTGACGCAGTGGGAAAAAATAGAGAAGAAGAAGTAATGTGGAGAAATAGAGAAGAAGTAATGTTGAAGTATTTGATTTTAGTAGAGAAGGGTAAAATAGTCATCTTTTATAAGGGGTTTTCCGATTTACTATACAACAACCGTCGGAATTATTTTTTCATGGGGCCAAATACTCATGAATGGGGCCAAATATAGGTAGGTTATAATGCTGGGAAGAGCTGCTGATTTCTCACTGTAGTATTTACTTCGTACCATAGGAAGGGATAAATATATGGTAGAGATAGGTTTACTTACAATTTATGCATATTTCATATCTCATATGTGGTTCTTATTTGCTTTACTCATTTTGGGGTTTAACATGGCATGAGATATAGTCCACTATCTGTTGTTTCTGCTCAATATATATCCAACACTTATCTGTTCACCTTTCTCATAGGAAAGAGAGTTTGAAACTGCATACAAAATTGGTCCAATTTTGTTATGATA
>JAJJMA010301337.1:0-16615 GCA_023529015.1 Papaver nudicaule | reverse complement strand
TTGTTCTTCTATCTCATGTCGAAAATGGCGTGGTTGTTGCTTCACCGTCTTTGAGCCGGGTAGAATGTGAAGATGATGTGTCACCAGCTTGTCGTCTAGCCCGGGCATTTCTTCATAGGTCCAAGCGAAAACATCCTGGTACTCTTTGAGAAGATTAACCAGGGCTCCACACTCTTCTGCTGATAAGGATGAGCTGACAGAGATAGGTCTAGGAACCTCATCCGTCCCTATATTGACGGTTTCAAGAGTATCAGTGGTGGATTCAGATCCATCCTGTAGTTGTGGCGGAGCTTCCTGAATTTCTTCCTCTAAGGATCCTTCGTTCTGATAACATTCTTCGATGCGGGGAGGTTTTCCGCCACCCTCCCCTGTTAATTGCTAACATTTCCGTCGCGAGTAGATAGTTCTACCCTCTTCATCAAATTGAGTAGTGAAATTATAACTTCTTTTGGAATAAGGTGATTTATGAGACATAATTAAACCGTACCTAAGGAGTCCTGATGAAGTAGATGCGCCTTCCACGTTTCCCTCGATTGGCGTGTATGATAGTGGCTCCTCGTTTCTGATAGAGTCCCACGCAGGTAGAGGAATGCTATAGACTTTGTTAGGTGGCTCTGGCGCGGTTTCTTTCGGTTCGAAGAATTCTGCTTCGTATATTGGCGAATATGGAGATGATGACGCCGTGACACGAATGATTTCTTTATCGAGCACCGCCTTTATACATTGGTGATAAGTAGATGGGATGACTTTGTTGTCGTGGATCCATGGGCGCCCCAATATCATGTGGTAATCAGGTTCTTTCTCGATGACATGAAACTTCACCCTTGATTGGATGGGTCCCACCTTGAGATCCAAGTTGACATACCCGTAGGTATTAGTCATGTTTCCTTCAAAATCCTTCATTACGACAGGATGGTGTACGATTTGATTTTTAGGAACCCTAGCGGTGCGTAGAGTCTTCAGAGTGATGATGTTGGCAGCAGCTCCAGTATCAATCAAAGCTCTTTTGAACTCCACATTTTTGACATGCGCCGTGACGTACAGGGCTCGATTATTCCCGTATTCGGCCATCATATCTTCCTCAGTAAAGGTAATATCCTTCACCATGGGCTCAGATGCGAGGGACATCTTCGAAACTTCTAGTGAGGGCGGAGTTAAATCCGCGCTGAAGGCAATGCGGTTGAGAGCAGCAAACGTGTCTACCCTCTGTCCTCTTGAGAAATGTAATAATTCACATAAATTCTCTATTAAGAAACTAATCTCTTGACTTACTGGTTTTTCATAGGTGGTGAAGCTCTGGATGCGTCGAGGTGGGTTGGTGGCCTCATTGTGCGGGCCTTCAGCCCCCAGTCCCCTGTTGACAGAGTTATCTCCCATATCTACGTATTGTCCGGCTATTACATAGAGTTGTTGGAACGTGCGGGGCTGGAATCTCCTCATTGATTCTTGATGCCATGGCTCCATCCCTCCTATGCAAATCCCCACCAATTGTAATTCATTCATCTCCCTGTTATGATAATCCAAAGTTTTGGCTCTGAACCTTCGTACGAAATCTTCTGGATCCTCCTCTTCTTCCTGATAAGTCCTTACCAGATCTGAAAGACTAACTTGGCTAGGAATTGGGGCATCATCTGGGGAAGCGACATTGACAGTGGCCCCCACAACATGAGGCGTGATAGCAAGTGGCAAAGGCAAAGCAGGGCCCAAACCGAGAGAATGGGTGATGGCAGGAGTGAAAGGAGGGGAGGAGTTGGGTCCCATTAGAGAGGGGACGTTATTAGGAGTGATGGTAGTCACGTTTTTGGTGGTGAGGCCAGCAGTGGCGTCTTGATTGGTTGCCCCTGTAGCACAAGATAGGGACATGTTGGAACAGGATAGGGATAAGGTGGACCCCTGCTGGACGTTCTGGAGAGGTGAGGATGAAGCAGGCGTGGTGGATCCCACCAGAGGGGATGACACGCCCAAGGGAGAAGGGGATAAGGTTGGCCCCCTCTAGGTTGAGGCAGAGGCAAAATTAGGGTTTGGGCTAGAGCTCACGGTTGGGATTGTGGGGCCAGAGGTGATGGCGCCACTAGCTTGGGTGTTTATGACCCCACTTGTAGTAGACAAACTCGTGGGGACACTAGGGATATTTGGAGAATTTGTATTCTCTGAACTCTGCCTCCTGGTTTCAACCATATCTTCTTAAAACCGAGATAATGACCTCCCACTGTGGTCGCCAATTGTTTTAGGTGTAAAACAATAAAGAGAATCTGAGGGGTAAAGTATGAAGTGTGGTGATGTAATAAAAGATTGTGATGAATTCGAGAGGTCAAGATCGAACAAGACTCGCCTAAACCAAGAAATGGCCGTTCGAGTATTGCTTCAGTTACAAGAAGAGGATATAGGGTTGGTTTAGGGAGGGAAGCAGAGAAAGATGAGATCAGAGAATTGCTATGATTTTCTGTGATGTTGATGATTAAATTGCTAAAGAAGATTGGATATTCAGTTCTCACTAGATATTAAATGCTGAATGAGAAGAGTTAATCAATTATCGATGAGATTGATTGATTGAACTTGCACTGAATTAAACTATTGAACTTGTTGTTCTGTTGTTATATTTCCAAACTGGTCGAGTGACCTATTTATAGCAATAGAATTCCAACTGATCTCGTAAGAAGTGGAAGAAGTGGAAGAGTGGGAGTGTGGAGTAAGTGGGGCAAGTCTTGCGCCTAATATTAGGGAAGAATGAACCGCCCACTACTCTATCCCATCTTCTCAGCAACGTTCGCACGACTTAGTTTTCTTTCCCGTTAAGTGATTGAGCCGTTGCAATCACACGTGCCGTAGACCGCCAAACCAAAACCCTAAAAGAATATCCCCCCATGTAACTTACTTGATTCTCGTAAGATTTGTTAAATATTTGTGAAGTCAAATATGACTAAGTGCAAGTCGTACCAATTACTGGTAAAAGCTTAGGACTTTGCGATAAGATAGAGATTAAGCGATAAGCTTTGAATATCTCTTTGAGATTTGGTTTAAGGATTGAACCGGGCAATCGCCATTTAAACCAATGAGATAAATCTAAGGGTTGAGCTAGCAACCGCCATTAGATAAGATAAAATAAGTCTAAGGATTGAGCTATGCAATCGCCAATTAGACTGAGAGGATTTCAGCAACTCTCTGTGGTAACAGTCAATTAAATACGACTTTATGAGAAATTGGCTTGTGGCATGTAATGCACCAATTCACTGAGTAATGAAGACATATGAATGCCTAAAATAATATAGGTCATAGCCATGAGCCATGATTAAGAATTATAGCACTGATTTATAGAAGCAAGTCCATAATCAGGAAAAACAGACGAATGATGCTATCACAGCGTAGCCATCATCAAGAATGCATAAGCATTGCCGATACAAGACCTAAAGATAGGCCATAATAATCATAATAAGCCATGTTGCATGGCATAATAATCTTATTGAGAAGTTAATTATAAGGCGCAAAGGCTAAGCCACAACATTTATGTTTTTCAGATTTCGGGACAGTTTGCATGTTGTCCATTGGTAAAATCACCCAGGCCAGACCATATTAGATAAAATTCTGAATTTTTAGTATGTTGTAGGGAACTCACAGAGGAAAATATTTCGTGAAGGAAGCGCCCCCTAATTCCTCACGGATTGGGCTGTAAATATCACGCCATGAGGAAATACGTGAGCTGAACTGCCAGATTTCCGAACTTGATTAGGAAACTAGAGTATTATGGACTTAATAAAATCCATAATCCTCTAGGATTTGGATCAGTGGGACCCATAAATAGAGGGGAGGCTAGAGAAGAATATATTCTAGTCCCAAGGGGGCAACTAGAGCCCGTGAGAGAAGAAAATACCATGGCTCTCCGTGAGCGCAAGCAGGGGAAAACCGTAAGGCCCCCAAGGTTTAGCCGCGCCCTGACTTTGGGCCTCCAAGATTTGGCCAAGGAAAAGTCATGGGACTCCAAAATTAGGCCAGGGCAATAGCATGGGTACCCATAATTAGGCCAAGGAGGTGGCCTGGGCACCCAAGTGCCAAGGCACGCCAAAGACATGGATATCCAAGATTAGGGCAAGCTAGAAGCATGGGCATCCAAGGCTAGGGCAGAGATTGGCCGTGGGCCTCCAAGGAGAAGGGGCGTGAAGCATTTGCGGGGGCTAAGCTAGGCCATAGGCCAAGGAACGACGGGTTAAGCCAGGCCATAGGAAGATGGCCAAAGCTAATGGCGGGTTAAGCTCTGGGCCGAGAGGGTAAAGGCCAAGGTATTGGCGTGAGGTGTTGGCGGGACTAGGCTTAGGCCATGAGAGTGAAAGCCAAGGAATGATGGCCAAGGCTAATGGCGGACTAAGCTAGGCCAAGAGGAAGATGGCCAAGGCTAATGGCGGGCTAAGCTAGGCCACGAGGAAAATGGCCAAGGCTAATGGCGGGCTAAGCTAGGCCAAGAGGGTGAAAGCCAAGGTGTTGGCGAGGTTAGGCTTAGGCCATAGGCCAAGGAATGAAGATGGCGTGAGGTGTTGGCGGGGTTAGGCTTAGGCCATAGGCCAAGGAATGACCGTGTATACCCCTAAGGCCAAGAAGTGGCCGTGTACACCCCTAAGGCCAAGAAGTGGCCATGTACCTCCTCCTTGCTAGTGGCGTGAATGGCCTAAAGTTTTGGCTCGAGCATGAGCTAGGCTAATGCACATGCTTAGCTATTTTTACGTATAGGCTAGGGATATAGACCATGCTACTAGGCTAGGGTCGTGAGATATCAAAGTATGGCTAAATGCAACCAAAATACCTTATCCCTACTATAAAGTAAATCCATACCTTGTCTCGAGCTATTCCAGGATGCCAGAAATTAATGCGAAATTACTTTTGTGACCTCCTCGCCAAACCACCATCAACAGATAGGGATAAGATATTTAATTACCATTGGCTGTATTTTGATATCTCACGACCCTAGCCTAGTAGCATGGTCCATATCCCTAGCCTATACGTAAAAATACCTACGCATGCGCATTAGCCTAGCCCATGCTCGAGCCAAACCCTAGGCAATTCACGCCATAAGCACTTGGATATACACGGCCAATCCTTGGCCTGATGGTGGGTATCCACGGCCATCTCCTTGGCCAAGCTTGGATGCCCACGCCATTGCTTTGGCTAAGCTTTGGGTATCCATGGCCATGCCTTGGCCTAGTTTTGGATGCCCACGCCATTGCTTTGGCTAAGCTTTGGGTATCCACGGCCATGCCTTGGCCTAGTTTTGGATGCCCACGCCATTAGCTTGGCCTAGCTTTGGGTATCCACGGAATTAGGTTGCCCTGATTTTGGATGCCCACATCTTTGGCTTGGCCTAGCTTTGGATGCCCACGCCATTAGCTTGGCTTAACTTTGGGTATCCACATCTTTTGCCTCGCCTAACCCCTGGAGGCCCATGGCCATTCCTTGCGCTCACACTCACGGCCACGCCTTGGCCTAATCTTTATCCACGGCAATACCTAAGCCTAATCTTTATCCACGACAATTCCCTTATCCTAATGCTCGCGCCCCCTTTCCTTGGAGGCCCACGGCCAATCCATGCCCTAGTTTTGGATATCCATACCTTTAGCTTGCCTTGGCACTTGGGTGCCCACGCCACCTCCTTGGCCTGATTTTGGGTACCCACGCCATTAGCTTCCCCTAACTTTGGATGCCCACGGCCATGCCTTGGCCAAGTCTTTGGGTGTCCACGGCCATGCCTTGGCTAATTCTTTGGGTGTGGAGGCCATTCCTTGGCCAAACTCTTGGAGGTCCAAGGTCATGCCTTGGCCAAATATTGGAGGCTTTATGGCCATGCTTAGCCTAATTTATGGGGGCCTTATGTCTTTCCCTCGCCTAATTTGTGGGGGCCTTATGGCTTTCCCTCGCTTGTATTCATGGAGGTCCATGGCCGTCTTCTCCCTCACGGCTATCTTTGCTCCCTTGGAGCTAGAGTTTATCTTTTCCTAGCCTCCCCTCTATTTATGGGTCCCACTGATCCAAATCCTAGAGGGTTATGGATTTTATTGAGTCCATAATACTCTAGTTTCCTAATCAAGTTCGGAAATCTGACAGCTCACGTATTTCTTCAATGGACGATTTTTACAGCCCAATCCGTGAACAATTAGGAGGCGCTTCCTTCAGGAAAGTTTTTCCTCTGTGAGTTATCTATAACATACTAAAAATTCGGAATTTTATCTAATATAGGCTGGCCTGGGCGATTTTATGAATGGATAACATGCAAGCTGTTCAGAAATCCGAAAATAACATAAATGTTATGGCTTATCTTTTGCGTCCTATGCCTAACTTCTCAATAAGATTATTATGCCATGTAACATGGCTTATTATAATTATTGTGGCCTATCTTTAGGTCTTATATTGGCAATGCTTATGCATTCTTGATGATGGCTACGCTGTGATAGCATCATTCGTCTGTTTTTTCCGATTATGGACTTGCTTCTATAAATCAGTGCTATAATTCTTAATCATGGCTCATGGCTATGACTTATATTATTTTGGACATTCATATGTCTTTATTACTCAGAGAATTGGTGCATTACATGCCACAAGCCAATTTCTCATATTTATGGCAAACCGAAAGTCGTATTTATTTGACTATTGCCACAGAGAGTTGCTGAAATCCTCTCAGTCTAAATGGCGATTGCATAGCTCAATCCTTAGACTTATCTTATCTTATCTTATATAAATGGCGGTTGCTAGCTCAACTCTTAGATTTATCTCATTGGTTTAAATGACGATTGCCCGGTTCAATCCTTAGACCAAATCTCAAAGAGATATTCAAGCTTATCGCTTAAATCTCTATCTTATCGCAAAGTCCTGAGTTTACCAGTAATTGGTACGACTTGCACCTAGTCATCTTTGACTTAACAAATATTTAACAAATCTTACGAGAATCAAGTAAGTTACATGGGGGGATATTCTTTAGGGTTTTGGTTTGGCGGTCTACGGCACGTGTGATTGCAACGGCTCAATCACTCAACGGGAAAGAAGCTAAGTCGTGTGAACGTTGCTGGAAAGATGGGATAAGGTAGTGGGTTGTTAGTCTTCCCTATTATAAGGCGCAAGACTCTTAACAACTGACCCCACTCGTTCCTCACTCCCACTCTTCCACTTCTTCCACTTCTTACGAGATCAGTTGGAATTCTATTGCTATAAATAGGTCACTCGACCAGTTTGGAAACATAACAACACGAACAAACAAGTTCAACAGTTTAATTCAGTGCAAGTATAATCAATCTGTCTTATCGATAATTGATTAACTCTTCTCATTCAACATTCAATATCTAGTGAGAACTGAATATCCATTCTTTCTTAACAATTTAATCATCAACATCACAGAAATTATAGCAATTCTCTGATCTCATCTTTCTCTGCTTCCCTCCCTAAACCAACCCTATATCCTCTTCTTGTAACTGAAGCAATACTCGAACGACCATTTCTTGGTTTAAGCGAGTCTTGTTCGATCTTGACCTCTCGAATACCATTACAATCTTTTATTACATCATCACACTTCACACTTTACCCCTCATATTCTCTTTATTGTTTTACACCTAAAACAGTAGGTTCATCAGACATTCAGAATCACGCAAATAGATATACTATTGAAGTACGGTGCGAGATTCCATGAGTAATAGCAAAATGTTAAATCTCATGAATTCTTGATTCCAATATAGATGTCACGTTAATGATATCCAAGAATTCAAATCAAAACATCAAATGAATAATCAAATGAATATTTGATCGAGTAGTATAATTATACGAAGATCTAATCACGTACAGTATTGATCAGAAATCATGTGTCTACCTATCTGAAGTGACTAACCATATTTCTGATGATGACTCAATCTCACTTTAGTTGTACATTGAAGATGAACGAATTCAAACTTCAAACCGAGAATATCAAACTCATTAATTCGTTGAAGCACAAATCAAAAATGTAGAGTTTGAACTTCGAAGTTACGCATTCTGAGATAACCATATTATGGTTTTGAAACGTACATACTGTTTTGGCAGAAATCAATTTAAGGTTTCGGAACCTAAAGTTCATTATATGACCAGAACCGTATTAAGGTTCCCAAATCAAGTTTTCATATAGCGAAACCTAAAGCTTGGTTTTGAAATCTAAATTTTGTTTAACAAAACCTTGGTTAAGGTTTCGAAACAAGAAACACATATTAAATTCTTCACAAATGTTTGATGTCGAACTTGAGAGTCCATGTGGTCGAGAACCGTTTCAGCATCACACCTTTTTAGCCTCGACGCACAAGAATATATTTCCCGGTTCACATAAACCTTTAGGAAACCCCAGGGTCTTTTCGACCTTTTAGAACTCACATGCTCAAGACACATTGGCCTAGATTCTCAAGTCACTGTTAGCCATTAAACATAGTTACGGATCTGTGATATCTCATTGGTCACAATATTTAGTTTCAGACCAACAACTTATGCATACGAAAACCAGATTATGGTTTCGAAATCAACGTTTAGTTTTACCAAAACCTACATTGAGGTTTCAAACATTGAAAATTCATAAGTTGAGATTACACGAATATCATTTCGGAATCCAGAAGTGAGATATGGCATACGAGATGTTCATATACAGAATCAAATGAATGATTCAGAACTTCAGTATTCAGAGCCAAACCATGACATAATATTCGAATCTCGGAACAACAGTATTTCGAGTCTACACAACATAAGTGTGAGTCACGATCTCTCTTACATTAGCTCATACAAGTATATACAATAAATTCGACAGAGCCAGATTAGGTAAGAAGACACACAATATTGTGATGGATTAAATCTCGTAGTACTACCGAGATAACATCACATTGCTATATCCAACTCGAAAGGTTTTAGGAAAAACCTTTATATTAACTTAGAGACAGAGAAGAAAAAAAAGCTCTAAGCAATATGGAACGACATAACTTCAACACAAATACCGCAAGAGATAAAGTGGAGTTATCTTAAGACACACTGATCACAAGTGATCATGTCATAACGTAAAGATCAAGATGAGAGTTATGTTTATGTCTTTTGTAGCACAAGTGTAAAAGATAATGGAATCGCGTTATTTAGATTCACTAACCTATTGAATGATGAAGTCGGATGTCTTCGTTTGATCTTCAGTCTTTCTTCAACTCTTCAAGTAGTGATTCTAAAGCCTACCAAAATCTTCCACAACCTAAAGATAACTCTCTCTCATGACTTCACCTAATTGTGTGTTGTTTTACGGTCGAGTTTTGATCACTAAAGTTGACAACTAAGCTTGACATACCAACACTTAGTGAGGTTGACCGAGCCATGCTCTAACACCTTCACACCAACGTTGGCAAGCAACCAAAAAAGAAGAAAGGAAAAAACAAGTCTACAACCACTCAAGCATCAAATGCAACCCGTCGTCCTTGGACAATTGATGAAGACATTGCCTTAGTGAAGGCATATTTGTATGTCAGTGTTAATTCAATTGTTGGAAAGGATCAATCACTTGGCACGATGTGGAGTCGTATCCTAAAAGCATGGAAGAAAATATGGGGACTTATAATGAGGACCGCAATACTAATGCCTTATCATGTCGATGGGGTTTAATACAACAAGATGTTAACAAGTTTTATTCAATGTATGAATTACTAAAGAGGAATCCTACAAGTGGAACATCAATTTCTGATGTGGTATGAAATTCTTAACCATTTTGTTATGTTAGAATTCTTTAATAGTTTGTGCTTTCTACCATATATTCTTTTGAAATCCGTTGAAGTAATATGTATGATTGGTTAGAGTAGTTTGATATGAGAGAATATATAGCATTATGTGAAGAAGCAGAGGGTGGGAAGTCTATATACTCACAAACGCAATACTAAATTACATTAAAACTATAAGTTACATCTTTGGCATCTTTTGGCTAGAGGCTTCTTTAAATTTCTCTTTTATGGATTTTTATGGATCAATATATTCCGAACATGCTTATCACATTGTTGTAGCTATTTTTTTCCATTATGTTCACTAGAAAACTTGTGTGTTTATCTTTCATGTTAAACGTATAAGCTTTTCTTTATTTTTGAAGGTAGTAGAATGGTGTTATTTTACTGTTGCTAATGGGCGGTCAAACTCTTACATATAAATATGAATTTGTGTATTTCCATAGAAATTGCAAGCTTCGAAAATGTTCAAGTCAGAGATGGGAACATCTTTCAAGTTTGAACATTGTTTGGAAATCATGAATCAAATGCAAAGTGGTGTACACAACAGTTTACAAAGACTGGATTTTCGAAAAAAGAGAAACCAACAGATGTGATTGTTCTCGACACTAAAACAAAAAAAGGATCAACGGAAGAAAAACAAGAGAACCAAGGTGACAACGATGTTGAACGCCCGGAAGAAGGAAGAAAGAAGAGTAAGGAGAACGTTAAGAAGGCCCTTGACCAAAAGGGAGTGATTGGATTTTTGAGTAGTTTTCAGTCGACTTTAGAGAAACAAAACGCGTTCAACCAAGAAGAGTTGGAGTTGAAGAAAGATAAGGAGAGAAAAGAATTTGAACTGATGCAAGAATATTTGGCTCTAAAAAGGAAGGCTCACGAGTCAAGAGAGGAAACTCGAAAGAATAAGGAAATGTTAGAAGAGCGGAGGGATGATGAACGCATCCTAGCTATCAACGTTGAAACTCAAACTCCAGCTCTCCGAGAATATTATGAACTACTCCAGAAACGTATACTGAAGAAGTGGAAAGAAGATGCGACTTAGGGAAATGACTCGGAGAACAGCAGTGGTACGGGATGATATCCTACTAATCTTGGTTGGTTGTTGGTTTTTATTATATTTTCAATCAACATAGTAGCTAAAATGTTATTGCTTTAGTTCATATTAGGATGTCAATCAACATAGTAGTTGAAATGTTGTTTCTTTAGTTTGTTTTAGGTCGTCAATCAGAGCATAGTAGCTGAAATGTTGTCGTTATCGTTTAAGCAATTCATATGAACTCTGTTCTTGTGATTTGGCACAATAGTTGTCTTTTATTCCTTTTAGTTTTCAGACTTTCAGTAAGTAAAAGTACTCAGTAATGTTGTAATCATTTTTCAAGATGTGAGATCAAAATCCCTTATTTTAAGGAGGTAAAAATATATCTTCTCCAACCATAAATCAGACTTGAACTTTTTAAACCATTGATTATTAAATTAATTATCTAATCCTTGTACAGTAATACTAGATGTTAATGATTAGGATGTTCACATCCTCTAAGGGAGGGAACCTCTGACTAGAGGATGGAGTTAAGGATGTCTAAAATAACTGTCGAAATAGTATATTCGCATTCACCTTTGAATGGATATGTTTTTTTAGTTATCCTAAAAATCCTATGTGGCCTAAAATATAGGAGTTTTTCAAGGTCTCATTGGAGATGCTCTAAGTATCCGTCCCCTACAGGTACTAGGTAGTATCCATCTTTTTTTTTGCAGATATTCAGTATCCGTCCAGTATATATTATTGGTTTGATTTTTTTTTCTACACCCCTTTTTCACGCTATTTTAGCCTCTATTGTCATAACGGTTTTTTGTTCTCAGCTAACGGAACTCAATGGATTTTTTTTTTCTTTCAAAAATTTAGCGTTGAAATTTTAAGTTGTTGAATCATAACGACGTTTTTGTTCTTAAATTCTAAAGACATTCATGGTTTGTCTGCATAATAGAATGAATTCTCACACTTCAGTTGTCAAAATAATTTACTTTCCGAATTCTTCGGCAGTCATTCATTTTTATCTTTTAGTTATATCTCTCAAAATGGTGTGTTTCATTAAGGCTGAGTGCTACGGAGGTGAGATTCCTCCATCAAATAGTGATGGTTGCGGTTTCCTCGTTAACAAAACTTCTGGTGTCTTTCATTACTTTTATCTTTTGCATTATATTGTCTTTGATATATATAAAGTATTGCAAGTTTGTTGATTCTAACCCTTGAGTGAATCCATTTGTTGCTTGAATGTTGTTGATTTGTGAGATCGTTCAAGTAACTTAATCAACCAGGTTCACGAATTCAAGTTGGTGGTGTACCTTGGTATCCCCTCTTTTCAGGGTTTTTCTTTTTAATGAAATTGATCAGGCAATATATCTATACGTTGTGGGTTGTAAGACACTTATCATTGTGGAGTGTAATATTCCTAATATATACGCTCTCCACCAAAGCGTATGCTAGATGGTTGTGTGAATTCCCGTGGGGTAAAACCTACTTCAAAGTCTGGAAAATGAAATATGTTTTTCGTATGCCACCACCTACATATAAAAACATGAGATGATCTAGTAGCGGAAAATTGATTTTAAGCATCGAAGCAAACCCACAATTATCGAGTATCTCTCTATTTCGGGGATTGCTAGCAACAATACTATACAAGAGACGATAATATCGAAATCCTCTTCTAAGTCTCTGCTTGTAGGGCGTTGTGAGTAATGCACAACATTTTTTCACATGTACTGGATTATCCCTCAACTAGATATCTAAGGGAATCCATTGAAACCTAGGATTATCTTCTTCTTTCATATTCAATTCCTACAATTCAAGACGTTCTCATAACATTTCAAGACATTCTCACCTCACAAAAATTATAATTTCGATTCAATACAATCAACATTGAATACTTAAAATTAATAAATACCATAACCATTTCATCACCAATTCATCACACAACTAATAAGAATCAAAGGTTGTTTAGTGTTAAAGCATGCTCGGTTGAACCCACTAACAGTTGGTATGTCAAGTTTAGTTGACATCCTTCATTATGTTAGACTTGTGATGTAAAAGATGACTGGTATGATCTAAAAGATTAATTAAATATTTAAAAAATATTGAAGAACAACGTACATATTGTTGGGGAAATTGGCACCCATACCGCAGCGGAATACAAGATCACAAATGGTTGTTTGTGATTTGAACCAAACCAGGAGAATTAACAATAATGATAGAAGATAAACAAGCACACAACCACAACACAAGATATACATGGTTCACCTTTGTAGGCTACTCCACGGCCAACACCACCAGAGAAACTTCATTACAATCAAAGATCATTACATGCTCTTTCCACAACCCACATCAGAAGACTTACCAAGACATACCCGAGACATTAATGAGAAACCTTAGAAATAAACTCTCTAACCATTTTTCAAACCAGACTCATATCTTTTCTTTACCTTCTTCACGGTTGTCAGTAACAGAGGAGAAATATGGAAACACTCTAGAAACCCGGTTTACGGCAAAACCCTTAACCCTAAACACTAGAACACCAAAATCCTCTCTCTATAAGTTTTTCTCTCACACCGATATTGACCTTCACAGTAGCACTCAACCCTTGCTAACAAAGAAACCAAAAAACCAAAGCACAAGGCTTTACCACTATTCTAGGTTGGGTTATCACTAAACCTACAATTCTAGTCCTATATATAGAGAATAAAAACTTGGTCACTGTAGATGGTGAAAATGGAGAAGGGATAAAAGCGTAAAATCTCCTTCTTTATGCCTTCCAAAGAGGCGATTGCCTACTCAGGCAGATCTCTATAGCTCTACGAGTTCCCTCTTATAGCCTCTCGGGTGGAGAGAATGATATCGTAGTGCGATTGCCTACTCAGGCACATCTCTATGGCTCAGAATACAACATTCTACGAGCTGAGTATACTCTCTATGAGTTCTCTCTTATAACTCCCGGTGGAGAGAATAATATCATAGTACAGTGCTAATAACCCCACCAATCCATAAACCCATCAATTTACTTCATGTCGACATCGCCTCGAATTCCTCGATATCAGAACTAAATTGCTCACTGGTATGTGGTGGAGAGTTAACAGAGATGCATCCTCACGGATTTCCTCTTGAAATACAACTCAATACCCGAGTCTTAATGAAAATCTCAGAAACGTAGCAGCTCTAAGCCTGTCCAGAGCTCTCTGAGAAATATACAACAGCCTAAACACACTTAGGCAGGCCACAATCTAAACACAGAATGGCCTACCGAACCATGGATAAGCATGCCATGACCTAAAATACGCCATAGCCCAAGTGCACAAATATGCCATAGTCACAGTGGCGTGGCCTAAAGGTACCACAAGAGATTGGCCTTGGCCATCCAAGGCCGTGGCAACACAGCCATGGCGCCATGCCCATGGCGCTACAAATCTTCTGGCCTTGGCAGCACGGCCATGGCGCCACACATCTCCTCGCCTTAGTCACACGACCATGGCGCAACACATCTCCTCGCCTTAGTCACACGGCCATGGCGCCACGCATATCCTGGCCATACCAGCATCCTTGGCATCCATAACGCCACAACCCACGACGCCACACCTACTTTGGCCAAATCATGGCCATAGCCACGCAACACTGCTTAGCTCAACACAACTACGCAACATCTGCATACTACACGAGATTTCAAAACATCACACGGGGGGATAACTTTAGGGGTATTGGTCTGGCGGTCTACGACAGTCAGGAAGAAACTGATGGAGATGATGGGAAGTTATACGAAGATGGCGCGAGTGGACATGTTCTACACAACTCAAGCAGTTACAGAAACCAACTCATGTTCTCCACTCCTCCACTCTTGCACGACTCCTACCTTTTCTATCGAGAGATCAGGGTGAGTTCAACACTATAAATAGAGGCTTCCTTTATCTTCCAAAACCTCAGAGCAAAAACACCTGAGTAACTCAATACACCTCTAGCCTTGGAGATTTCCAGTCACCCTCACGACGGAGATCTTGAACTCTCACACCCAGAAACACATCCTCAACCTGATCTCAAGTTTCTTCCACTGTTTCCCTCCCTAGACCAACCTCATCCTCTCTGTGACCGAAGCAAGACGTGAACGACCATTGACTTGGTTTAGGCTCGTCTTGTTCGATTTTGATCTCGAGCACTACAAAAGTACCCAGAGACGGTACATATGTTTTTTCAGGTAAAAACAGTCACAAAGTAATATTTTTCCTAACTATATTAGGAAATCCAACTTAAAACTGGAACTGACCAAAACAGAACACTACAGGCTTTCCTAATACATATTATCCTTCATACAAAGGTTAGTCATCTAGTCAACACTATTCTAACCTATCTTTTGCTCTGAGCTGAAAAGATATACTTAACTTAATGCTTGTTGATATTAGTAAAATGACTTGATCAAAGGTTGATCAAAGTGTCGTACATAATGACTTCTATATTAAATTTGTGTGACTGTAACACTTGAAGTCTCATTTATCTTATACTTCATAGTGTTTGCTGAACTTTGTTTATACATTGTTTCTCAAAACTTTGTATTATACAATTAGGTGTGGTATGAACCACGTTTATATATTCGTACGTGAATCATATGTTCATTTGGTGAATGGTGATGTGAAGATTTATTCTTGAATAAACTTCATGATATTTTGAACGCTGTGATGAATCGTGAACAAGGATTTTGTCTACGTTATCATATTTGCATTCTAGAGTTTGCGACTGTTCTTTCTAAATCACTATGCATATTGACCACTGCTAAAGTTCCATTTTGTGGACTAGCGTTTGATTTCTTATCTTGACAATCAAACACCAATGCAAAGGAATCGAACCCTATGGGTTGGAAATCGATTTCCTAAGCTAGGAATAAGTACCCTTATATGAGATTCAAATACTTATGTTAGAAATCTATCTCTCAAGCTTGGTATCGGTTTCCAATGCTAGGTATCGATCTCTCTACATGGGAATCGAACACTGATGCTAGAAATCGATCACTTTCCTAGAAATCGATCTTCTTAGGTAGATATCGATTACCTTGCTTCGGTATCGATTACTCTTGCCTTCTCCTAGGAATCTATTACGTTTGCTAAGAAATCTATGACTAAATTTGGTGATATGTTTCCCAAGCTAGGTATCAAATAAGTAGAAATCGATCTCCTATATACGCCATTGTCGTATACTTGTATATGAGATGAGTGTAACAACTATTGAGATGAATCATACTCGACACTTTAACAATTATTTGTATTAGAATGATTAAAGTTCGTATTTGTCATAAACATGAACTTACATGTTTCGATTCAATCCTAGACACTCAAGGCAATATATGTTCGAACTTACTACAATGTTCTATTGCAAGTCATAACCGAAAACGATCCCTCTTCAACCTAGAAATTAGTGTCAGTTGTTATCCTAATTGGTTATTATCCGGCCTGTCTTTGATGGACTCGATAAGCTCAAACGTTATTTTAAAGGACACTTTAGTACATAGAGGAGATTCAAAGATATATATGTATGTACAGACTCCCTTAGCAGCAATCTCTAATCATCTATGTACATAGTAGATTATTTTTTCGATTGTGGAAATTTTAGTATCCATACAAGAGTTGCCTTAACGAAGCAAAGACATAGTCAATTGTTTTTACTTGCAAAAACAATGTACCGTCTCTGGGTACTTTCGTAGTGCTCGGAGATCAAAGTCGAACAAGACAAGCCTAAACCAAGAAAATGGCCGTTCCCGTCTTGCTTCGGTCACAGAGAGGATAGAGGTTGGTCTAGGGAGGGAAACAACGAAGAAACTTGAGATCAGGTTGAGGATGTGTTTTGGGTGTAAGAGTTC